>CM067217.1:160979142-161054132 GCA_034190945.1 Octodonta nipae | reverse complement strand
GTAATGATTTTCACTTATCACCCATATCCCTAAAGGTTTTTATTTTCGGGGTTCCTTCTTCTATCTGTCTAGGGCCTCCCATGAGAATTATCAGATACTCCTACATTGCTGGAGAGCTTTCCCCTAGCCGCGATTATGTGCTCTTTGAAGTTGAGCCGTGTGCACCAACAGCCACCCCCCTGGGCTGACTGTATGTAGGTGTCGCCTATTTTTGAGGTGATGGTTTCCCCTTGCCTTCCGACTGCTAACAAGAAGTGTTTCGGTCTTTTGTTCTGCTAAACTCAAGTCCGCTGCGAGCATCCAATGCTGAATTGTGGCTATAGCGAATGAGAAGGTTGTTTGTATCTCCTCTATGTGCTTGCGCACTATGATCAATGCCACATCATCGGCGAATGCCACTAGCCTGACGCCTCAGGCAGACCGAGCAGGAGCAGGTCGTTGTACATTACTTTCATAAGAGGGGGCCAAGAACAGAGCCCTGAGGTACACCTCCTGTGATCTTATAGTCTACTTGCCCATTTTCAGTTGGTACAACAAGATGCGGTCCTTGAAATAGGCTGAAACCATTCTGCGCAAGTACTGCGGAACTTCCATCCTGGCAAGAGCCTCCAAAATGCGGTCCCAGCGGGCCGAGTTAAGGCGTTCTTGATATCCGGGTGGCTATTAGACAGTACTTTTTTCCACCTCTTCTCCATCTCTTTCCCGAGATAGCCTCTCTGCGATGTTGGTAACGAGTGTCACGGCATCGATGTTGATCTCCCCTTTCTGACCCGAATTGTTTGGTGGAAGTTTTTGGCTCAACGTAGGGCTCCAGCCTATCTGCTATTATCCTTTCAAGGATTTCCCGCAGAGTCCAACATACAGAGGGGACGATATGATGACGGTTCGTCTGGAGGTTCTTTTCCCCTTTTAGGGAGGAGCACAAGCCTCTGCTTTTTCCACTTAGTCGGGAAACCCCCTGCTTTAGGCAGGTCTCATACATGTGTAGAAACATGTCAGGCCTATTGGCTATGGCGCATTTTAGCGCGATGTTAGGTATGCCTCTGGACCGGGAGCCTTACCGTTTTGGAGCCGTTTGCACGCGCCCATCAGCTCACTCATAGTCACTGATGGTATATCTTCGTCCCTCACCTGCCACGAAGGATAAGCGGGTAGCTCAGGCTTCGCCGGAAACAAGTGAGTGACAATGCGGTGCAATGATTCGGGGCAGTTCGTTGATGTCATGGGGGGGGCCTTGATTTTTATGCATAACGATTTTATACGGTTTTCTCCATGGATCTTGATTAACTTCGTCCACAACTCCTTCCAGTAGGATCTCTTGCTTGAGAGAATGCTCTTCGTAGTTGTTGTCTTTTGATCTCATAGTCGAGCCTTAGTTCTTCTGTTGTGACCCTGTCGCGTCTCCGTGCTCGTTGATGCAGCCTTCGTGCTTTGAAACACTCGTCGTTGTTGTGAGATCGTGTCGTTCCACCAGTAAACTGGTGGGCGGCTGTTGTTCTGCCGTCTCCTTGGCATGGAAGCATCGCAGACTTGACAACGCTTGTCATTACCTCTTTGGCAGTGGCTTCTGCGCTTGTTGCTATTGACAATGGTTCCTGCTCCATAACCAAGGCGAATGAATCACATCGAAAGCATTTTTCCAACCGACTGGCTGTGACCTCGCACGACTGACACACAATCTTCGTTTGGGAGTGGTGTTGATTTCCCATATAATAGCTTGGTGGTCGCTATTAGTAAACTCCTCATCGACCCGCCACTCACAGCCCCCTTTAATTAGGTTGCTGCTAACGAATGTCACATCGATAATGGAGCTGGCTGTGCCTTTGCGATATGTGCTTACGGCTCCTGTGTTGAGGAGTACCAGGTTGAGCGAAGACATGGTCTCAAGGAGAGCTCGTCCTCTCGCGCTCGTTTCCCGACATCCCCAGTCAATTGCCCAGGCGTTGAAATCTCCTGCGATGGCGACCGATTCACGCTTCCGTACATCCTCCGCCAAGTGTCCAAGAATAACTCGAACTCCTCGAGCTGTGCACTAGGAGGTGCATAGCAGCTATAGAAGTGAACCCTCCCCACTTTGGCTCTCACAAGCCATGGTTCGGGGGTATTTGGGAGTTGTTGGAACGGAAGTTTACCGCAAGCCCATATCGCTGCTCTGTCCGTTGTGTCATTTACCCAGGACAGGGTGTCGAAGTTTTTGTACTGCTCGCAGATTATGGCTACGTCGCAATCCAATTCCCGCACCCGCTGTACCAGTAGGTCTTGGGCTGCTTCGCAATGGTTGAGGTTGAGTTGCAGTACTTTCATTTACGGGCTTGTGCTGCTCTCATCGCCTGTTGATAGATCGGACATTTCCAACTACCCGCAACGTGCCGGCAGTCTGACTTACTATCTTTCTCTTTGCAGAGTAAGCACTTGGCAGGTTGTTGACAAGCCGAGGCATTGTGACCAGCGCCTCCGCATCTGTGACAACAACTGCTTCGGTCAGTCTTGCCTCTGCACGCCTGGGCGTTGTGCCCAAAGTGCCAGCATTTGAAGCACCGTCGAAGGCTGATCCTCCTCGCGAACACGTACTGTGCCCCACGCAAGTTTCAGCTTTCCAAGTGCGATGGCTTTCTTGGCCTGGCCTCTGGAGACAAACAACTGCCGTTTGTGTTGATCTATATGCCCGTCGAAGTGATTTCACTGCCTCCTCAGTGATCTCTGCCAGGCCGTCGATATTATCTTTGAGCAGGTTTTACTACGTCTTCCTTGTACTGATCTCGTCCAAGTCTTTAATTTCAATCTCGATTTGCGGTATTCGAGATTGTACAGTGGCCCCGCTTGGGAGCTTATTCTTGATGGCGTTACAATAGCGCTTCACATCTCCTGAGCGTCTGCCTTGGCGAATAACAAAAGTAGATCTCCCTTAGCTGTTCGTCGATCTTATTGACTTTTTTGCCTATATCCTGCAAGGTGGGATCATCTTGATACCTCGCAAGATATCTGCATGGGAGCTCTTCTCGCCTTTCTTTATAAGCAGCGTACAATGTGGCGCTGGTTTTTGCTTATTGGTCCTCGGGGCCTTTTTCCTCTTTACCACTTGCCAGTCAGTCGACTGGTTTGAAGGTTGGTTTTGGTCTGCGGTTTAAACTTGGATTTTAATCCATTGTTTCTCTCCGCTTCTGAATTGACCACCCTACTTGTTGTTCCCTGGTGTTTTGCCCGATGTTCTGGCGACCTTCTTACCGGGCTTTAGCTTGCTAGCTAGCACCGGTTTAAGAGTTTTAAGTGGTGGTGCCTTACTTGATGAGGCTACTGAAGGCGAGGCCTTCGGTGGCGAGGTCCTTGCTACAGAGGCTACTTTTATTGAAGCCGCCTGCTTTGGGGCCGCCGGTGTTGATGCAGCCGTTTTTGAGTAGCTGCTTTTGAGGCAGCCGCTTTTGGGACCTCCTTTTGCTGTTCACCTTGTGTCTGAGTGTTTGACACCTTTACTGGCGATGTCTGTGTTGTAGCAGGTTTCGCTACAGGAGGTGGCCGCGTCGTTGACGTCTGATATTTGTCATATTCTGACTTAATGGCGTGTGCCAGTTTCTTGATCTCATGATGTACATTGTGCCTAGCCCAATGAACGTCAAGAGCTCATCGATCTTTGCTCCTAATTTGTTTGGAGCGCCACTCTCATTTGTTGCCCTTTGTTGGACGTCAACTCCACTATTCGCCTTTGGAGGACTTGGCTGGATAGTGTCTTGCTGCCAGCTCTAGTTAATGGTCGATGTGTACATTACTAGTGTTCTTCTTCTTGTCCTATGTGACGGAACCAGTGATAATTCGCTCCCCCCAGAATCCGTGGAGCGTGCACCGGCCACCAAGGCTTTCACTCGATCGGAACCGGTGGCGGGATTATCCTCTGCAGAGGTACCCACCTGGGTATTAAGTTCACCTTATCACCCCATATCCATAATGGTTTTATTTTCGGGGTCCTTCCCCTATCTGATTTTGGTCCGCCCTGAGGAAATCCTCAGTACTCCCCATTGCTGGAGAGCGTTCCCTATCCGCCACCTGGGAGGCGCCCGGTAGTGGACCAACAACCACCCCGGGTGTTAGTGTTTTTTTTTTTTTTTTATCCGAAGAGGGGGAAATACATTCGTACTTAGCTAGCACGTGCTGGCCGTCGTGCGGGACTCCCGATGTAATGACTTCAAAGCAAGAGTAAATCGTTGCATTGAAACCAGTATACCGTATACCCGCAAACCCTAACCTCTTTCTCCTACAACCATGGTCCCCTGCGGCACTCTTAGTCAATACTACTTCGCAAGGGTGGTTCATTGCAGATGTTTACTGCTCTTACATTGAAAGCCTCTAAAGCCTACTCCTCGAACGTATTGCGGATTCTTTGAGGATAGTCTCCGCGTAATCTGATACCAAGTTCCAGGCTTGGGGGCCCTTCAGCATGGCTTCTACTAATTGTTCTGGAACGATATTAGTCTCCAGAATCCTCTCCACTTCAGCACGTTGATCCTGAAACCGGGGGCAGGAGAAGAACACGTGTTCCGCGTCCTCTATCACGTCCGTACAGTGTGGGCAGTTTGGGAGTTTGCACTCCTGAACCTATGCAGGTATGCTCGAAAGCATCCATGTCCAGTCAGAGCTGAGTGATGTAGAACCCAACCTCCCCATGCTGGCGGTTGACCCAACGACTGATGTTAGGTATCAATCGATATGTCCACCGGCCTTTAGTAGAGCTGTCCCACCTCTCCTGCCATTGCCCTAGACTCATGGCTCTTTCATCGCGCTGTTTCCTGTCGGTTGGTCTTTCTCTAACTTTCTGCGATAAAGCCGTCCCCTTTCTGCAGCCAGGATGTCGATTGTAGGGTAGAGGCAATCACACTCACCGCCTCGTAAGACACAGTGCGGTAGGATGATGCCACTCGAATCGCTGAGAGCCGCTGGACTGATTTCATTTTCCGGCGGTACGATGGTAGCTCGAGCGATTTCTCCCATACCGGTGCCCCGTACAACAAAACAGAAGTAGTTACTGTTGCCAGTAGCTGTCTTCTTATCTGTCTAGGGCCTCCGACATTCGGCATTATTCTAGATAATGCCCCCTGTACCCCAGCTGCTTTCTTGCTGGCCGCGATTATGTGCTCTTTGAAGTTGAGCCTTGTGTCCAGGAGCACCCCCAATAGCTGATAAGGGCTGCGACTGTATGTAAGTGTCGCCTATTTTGAGGGTGATGGTTTCCCTTGCCTTTCGACTGCTAACAAGAAGTGTTTCGGTCTTTTGTTCTGCTAAACTCAAGTCCGCTGCGAGCATCCAATGCTGAATTTGTGCTATAGCGAATGAGAAGGTTGTTTGTATCTCCTCTATGTGCTTGCGCACTATGATCAATGCCACATCATATGCGAATGCACTAGCCTGACGCCCTCAGGCAGACCGAGCAGGAGCAGGTCGTTGTACATTACGTTCCATAAGAGGGGGCCCAGAACAGAGCCCTGAGGTACACCTCCTGTGATCTTATAGTCTACTTGCCCATTGCCCATTTTCAGTTTGGTACAACAAGATGCGGTCCTTGAAATACGCTGAAACCATTCTGCGCAAGTACTGCGGAACTTCCATCCTGGCAAGAGCCTCCAAAATGCGGTCCCAGCGGGCCGAGTTAAAGGCGTTCTTGATATCCAGGGTGGCTATTAGACAGTACTTTTTTCCACCTCTTCTCCATCTCTTTCCCGAGATAGCCTCTCTGGCGATGTTGGTAACGAGTGTCACGGCATCGATGGTTGATCTCCCCTTTCTGAACCCGAATTGGTTCGTGGAAAGTTTCGGCTCAACGTAGGGCTCCAGCCTATCTGCTATTATCCTTTCAAGGAGTTTTCCCGCAGAGTCCACATACAGAGGGGACGATATGATGACGGTTCGTCGGGAGGTTTCTTTCCCCCTTTAGGGAGGAGCACAAGCCTCTGCTTTTTTCCACTTAGTCGGAAAAACCCCCTGCTTTAGGCAGGTCTCATACATGTGTAGAAACATGTCAGGCCTATTGGCTATGGCGCATTTTAGCGCGATGTTAGGTATGCCATCTGGACCGGGCCTTACCGTTTTGGAGCCGGTTGCACGCGCCCATCAGCTCATTCATAGTCACTGATGGTATATCTTCGTCCCTCACCTGCCACGAAGGATAAGCGGGTAGCTCAGGCTTCGCAGGAAACAAGTGAGTGACAATGCGGTGCAATGATTCGGGGCAGTTCGTTGATGTCATGGGAGGGGCCTTATTTTTATGCATCACGATTTTATACGGTTTTCCCCATGGATCTTGATTAACTTCGTCACACAACTCCTTCCAGTAGGATCTCTTGCTTGAGAGAATGGCTCTTCGTAGTTGTTGTCTTTTGATCTCATAGTCGAGCCTTAGTTCTTCTGTTGTGACCCTGTCGCGTCTCCGTGCTCGTTGATGCAGCCTTCGTGCTTTGAGACACTCTCGTCGGTGTTGTGAGATCGTGTCGTTCCACCAGTAAACTGGTGGGCGGCTGTTTTTTCTGCCGTCTCCTTGGCATGGAAGCATCGCAGGACATGACAACGCTTGTCATTACCTCTTTGGCAGTGGCTTCTGCGCTTGTTGCTATTGACAATGGTTCCTGCTCCATAACCAAGGCGAATGAATCAGCATCGAAAGCATTTTTGTTCCAACCGACTGGCTGTGACCTCGCACGACTGACACACAATCTTCGTTTGGGAGTGGTGTTGATTTCCCAAATAATAGCTTGGTGGTCGCTATTAGTAAACTCCTCATCGACCCGCCACTCACAGCCCCCTTTAATTAGGTTGCTGCTAACGAATGTTACGTCGATAATGGAGCTGGCTGTGCCTTTGCGATATGTGCTTACGGCTCCTGTGTTGAGGAGTACAGGTTGAGCGAAGACATGGTCTCAAGAAGAGCTCGTCCTCTCGCGCTCGTTTCCCGGCAACCCCAGTCAATTGCCCAGGCGTTGAAATCTCCTGCGATGGCGACCGATTCAGCTTCCGTACTCCTCCGCCAAGGTGTCCAAGAATAACTCGAACTCCTCGAGCTGTGCACTAGGAGGTGCATAGCAGCTATAGAAGTGGACCCCTCCCACTTTGGCTCTCACAAGCCATGGTTCGGGGGTATTTGGGAGTTGTTGGAACGGAAGTTTACCGCAAGCCCATATCGCTGCTCTGTCCGTTGTGTCATTTACCCAGGACAGGGTGTCGAAGTTTTTGTACTGCTCGCAGATTATGGCTACGTCGCAATCCAATTCCCGCACCCGCTGTACCAGTAGGTCTTGGGCTGCTTCGCAATGGTTGAGGTTGAGTTGCAGTACTTTCATTTACGGGCTTGTGCTGCTCTCATCGCCTGTTGGTAGATCGGACATTTCCAACTACCCGCAAACGTGCCGGCAGTCTGACCTACTATCTTTCTCTTTGCAGAGTAAGCACTTGGCAGGTTGTTGACAAGCCGAGGCATTGTGACCAGCGCCTCCGCATCTGTGACAACACTGCTTCGGTCAGTCTTGCCTCTGCACGCCTGGGCGTTGTGCCCAAAGTGCCAGCATTTGAAGCACCGTCGAAGGCTGATCCTCTCGCGAACACGTACTGTGCCCCACGCAAGTTTCAGCTTTCCAAGTGCGATGGCTTTCTTGGCCTGGACCTCTGGGAGACAAACAACTGCCGTTTGTGTTGATCTATATGCCCGTCGAAGTGATTTCACTGCCTCCTCAGTGATCTCTGCCAGGCCGTCGATATTATCTTTGAGCAGGTTTACTACGTCTTCCTTGGTACTGATCTCGTCCAAGTCTTTAATTTCAATCTCGATTTGCGGTATTCGAGATTGTACAGTGGCCCCGCTTGGGAGCTTATTCTTGATGGCGTTACAATAGCGCTCCATCTCCTGAGCGTCTGCCTTGGCGAATAACAGAAGTAGATCTCCCTTAGCTGTTCGTCGGATCTTATTGACTTTTTTGCCTATATCCTGCAGGGTGTTATAAGCAGCGTACAATGTGGCGCTGGTTTTTGCTTATTGGTCCTCGGGGCCTTTTTCCTCTTTACCACTTGCCAGTCAGTCGACTGGTTTGAAGGTGTTTTTTGGTCTGCGGTTTAAACTTGGGTTTTAATCCATTGTTTCTCCCGCTTCTGAATTGACCACCCTACTTGTTGTTGCCTGGGTGGTTTGCCCGATGTTCTGGCAACCTTCTTTACCGGGCTTTAGCTTGCTAGGTAGCACCGGTTTAAGAGTTTTAACTAGTGGTGCCTTACTTGATGGGGCTACTGAAGGCGAGGCCTTCGGTGGCGAGGTCCTTGCTACTGAGGCTACTTTTATTGAAGCCGCCTGCTTTGGGGCCGCCGGTGTTGATGCAGTCGGTTTTGAGTTGGCTGCTTTTGAGGCAGCCGCTTTTGGGACCTCCTTTTGCTTTTCACCTTGTGTCTGAGTGTTTGACACCTTTACTGGCGATGTCTGTGTTGTAGCTGGTTTCGCTACAGGAGGTGGCCGCGTCGTTGACGTCTGATATTTGTCATATTCTGACTTAATGGCGTGTGCCAGTTTCTTGATCTCATGATGTACATTGTGCCTAGGCCCAATGAACTTCAAGAGCTCATCGATCTTTGCTCCTAATTTGTTTGGAGCGCCACTCTCAGTTTGTTGCCCTTTGGAGGCGTCAACTGCACTATCCGCCTTTTGGAGGACTTGGCTGAATAGTGTCTTGCTGCCAGCTCTAGTTTTATATGGTCGATGTTGTACCATTAGCAGTGTTCTTATTCTTCTTGTCACCATGTGACGGAACCAGTGATAATTCGCTCCCCCAGAATCCGTGGAGCGTGCACCGGCCACCAAGGCTTTCACTCGATCGAAACCGGTGGTGGGATTATCCTCTGCAGAGGTACCCACCTGGGTATTAAGTTGACCTTATCACCCATATCCATGAATGGTTTATTTTCGGGGTTCCTTCCCCTATCTGGTTTTGGTCCGCCCTGAGGAAATCCTCAGTACTCCCCATTGCTGGAGAGCGTTCCCCTATCCGCCACCTGGGGAGGCGCCCGGTAGTGGACCAACAACCACCCCGGGGGGAGTGTTAGGTGTTTTTTTTTTTTTTTTTTTATCCGAAGAGGGGGGAAATACATTGCGTACTTAGCTAGCACGTGCTGGCCGTCGTGCGGGACTCCCGAATGCAATGACTTCAAAGCAAGAGTAAATCGTTGCATTGAAACCAGTATACCGTATACCCGCTAAAACCCTAACCTCTTTCTCCTACAAACCTTGGTCCCCTGCGGCACTCTTAGTCAATACTACTTCGCAAGGGTGGTTCATTGCAGATGTTTACTGCTCTTACATTGTAAGCCTCTAAAGCCTACTCCTCGAACGTATTGCGGAGTTCTTTGAGGATAGTTCTCCGCGTAATCTGATACCAAGTTCCAGGCTTGGGGGCCCTTCAGCATGGCTTCTACTAATTGTCTGGAACGATATTAGTCTCCAGAATCCTCTCCACTTCAGCACGTTGATCCTGAAACCGGGGGCAGGAGAAGAACACGTGTTCCGCGTCCTCTATCACGTCCGTACATTGTGGGCAGTTTGGGAGTTTGCCCTCCTGAACCTGTGCAGGTATGCTCGAAAGCATCCATGTCCAGTCAGGAGTTGAGTGATGTAGAACCCAACCTCCCCATGCTGGCGGTTGACCCAACGACTGATGTTAGGTATCAAGCGATATGTCCACTCCTTTAGTAGAGCTGTCCCACCTCTCCTGCCATTGCCCTAGACTCATGGCTCTTTCATCGCTGTTTCCTGTCGATTGGTCTTTCTCTAACTTTCTGCGATAAAGCCGTCCCCTTTCTGCAGCCAGGATGTCGATTGGTAGGAAGAGGCAATCACACTCACCGCCTCGTAAGACACAGTGCGGTAGGATGATGCACTCGAATCGCTGAGAGCCGCTGGACTGATTTCATTTTCCGGCGGTACGATGGTAGCTCGAGCGATTTCTCCCATACCGGTGCCCCGTACAACAAAACAGAAGTAGTTACTGTTTGCCAGTAGCTGTCTTCTTATCTGTCTAGGGCCTCCGACATTCGGCATTATTCTAGATAATGCCCCCTGTACCCCAGCTGCTTTCTTGCTGGCCGCGATTATGTGCTCTTTGAAGTTGAGCCGTGTGTCCAGGAGCCCCCCAATAGCTGATGAAGGGCTGCGACTGTATGTAGGAGTCGCCTATTTTGAGGGTGATGGTTTCCCTTGCCTTTCGACTGCTAACAAGAAGTGTTTCGGTCTTTTGCTCTGCTAAACTCAAGTCCGCTGAGAGCATCCAATGCTGAATTGTGGCTATAGCGAATGAGAAGGTTGTTTGTATCTCCTCTATGTGCTTGCGCACTATGATCATGCCACATCATCGGCGAATGCCACTAGCCTGACGCCCTCAGGCAGACCGAGCAGGAGCAGGTCGTTGTACATTACGTTCCATAAGAGGGGGCCAAGAACAGAGCCCTGAGGTACACCTCCTGTGATCTTATAGTCTACTTGCCCATTTTCAGTTTGGTACAACAAGATGCGGTCCTTGAAATACGCTGAAACCATTCTGCGCAAGTACTGCGGAACTTCCATCCTGGCAAGAGCCTCCAAAATGCGGTCCCAGCGGGCCGAGTTAAAGGCGTTCTGATATCCAGGGTGGCTATTAGACAGTACTTTTTTCCACCTCTTCTCCATCTCTTTCCCGAGATAGCCTCTCTGGCGATGTTGGTAACGAGTGTCACGGCATCGATGGTTGATCTCCCCTTTCTGAACCCGAATTGGTTGGTGGAAAGTTTCGGCTCAACGTAGGGCTCCAGCCTATCTGCTATTATCTTTCAAGGAGTTTTCCCGCAGAGTCCAACATACAGAGGGGACGATATGATGACGGTTCGTCGGGAGATTTCTTTCCCCCTTTAGAGAGGAGCACAACCCTCTGCTTTTTCCACTTAGTCGGGAAACCCCCTGCTTTAGGCAGGTCTCATACATGTGTAGAAACATGTCAGGCCTATTGGCTATGGCGCATTTAGCGCGATGTTAGGTATGCCATCTGGACCGGAACCTTACCGTTTTGGAGCCGGTTGCACGCGCCCATCAGCTCACTCATAGTCACTGATGGTATAATCTTCGTCCCTCACCTGCCACGAAGGATTAGCGGGTAGCTCAGGCTTCGCAGGAAACAAGTGAGTGACAATGCGGTGCAATGATTCGGGGCAGTTCGTTGATGTCATGGGAGGGGCTTAATTTTATGCATCACGATTTTATACGGTTTTCCCCATGGATCTTGATTAACTTCGTCACACAACTCCTTCCAGTAGAATCTCTTGCTTGAGAGAATGGCTCTTCGTAGTTGTTGTCTTTTGATCTCATAGTCGAGCTTAGTTCTTCTGTTGTGACCCTGTCGCGTCTCCGTGCTCGTTGATGCAGCCTTCGTGCTTTGAGACACTCTCGTCGGTGTTGTGAGATCGTGTCGTTCCACAGTAAACTGGTGGCGGCTGTTGTTCTGCCGTCTCCTTGGCATGGAAGCATCGCATGAGTGTTAGGTGTGTGTGTGTGTGTGTGTGTGTGTGCGTGCATCGAAATTCAAGCGCCAAGCAATATGCTTGGTTGAAATATATGCCAAAGTAAAAATACGGTTAGACAGAAGACAAAAACTCTTACCAATAAATGTTATATCGGGTGGTATATAAGCAGTTCCATATATAATATGGTAAAGTTAAACAGGGTGGTTCAAAAAATGTTGTTTTGGGTCACATAAGTTATTGCGTATACAAGGTGGTTGAAATAAGAGTGAAATAAAACTATAGTTATACAGAGTGTATCCCAAAACTTAAAACAATTGTTAATTAATTAACACGCTTTTATTAGGTTCATGTGTACGTATGTATCTATGTATGTAACGGAAACTTAATTTTCACCAACTTAAAGAAGACCAATTAAGTTGAAACTTGGCAAACTTGTCAAGGGCCGATGACAATACTATTATTTAAGTTTGTTGTCTTTTTGTCACTGTTCTTGCCTAAATCCAAATTCGTGCATTAACTACTGACATTTAGTGGGCACTAGTAGAACTTCCTGTAATGAAATAGAAAGGTTAAGCAAACATGAAGCAAACTTTTAAATATAAATCCGATAAACATCGTTATGAGAATAAAACTTAGAAAATAATTATAATTTAAAAAAACTAAAAAATACGTTTAGTAGCAAACCGAACTAAAAAGCAGAAAATAATTTTTAATTATGAACAGTTTATATTACAGCAGTATAAAGTCGAACAATCATTAATGAGTAATTACCTCAAAATAAAAATATAATAATTTAAGTTATTAACAGAATAATTCAATTCAGAGTAAAAAGCTTGGGGTGCTTGAAATATTAAATTTTACAATTATTCTGTTGACAACTATTTATAAGAGGAGAGTTATGTTATGCAAATATAGTGAATTGCACTCCACGCTTTTGATTGATTTTTTCTTAATTTAAAGTTAAAAGACAATATGTGACAAATAAAAGTGTATATTTTTTATAAATTTAAAACGCTTAGTTTAAGGTAAATAAAAGAAAATCAACGCATTCTCCCTATATATTTCTTGATTTACCTATATTGCATCAAAAGTCAAAGGTGGAACGGAAACCTTAGTATGCGAGTCCCACTCGCACTTGACCAAAGTATTTTAAACATACGAGTCCATTTTGTTAATCAAAAATTGGTAGCTGCAATAAAAACAGCAATGGTTGTTGACTAGTATCAACATTTTTGCTATACAGACAACTTTATCATAGCATCGTTGGTACCATAACTTTTTAAGAAACCATAAAAAATCATATTATTGTTGAAAATGATCTCAAAAATGTTTGCGAAATTGAACATTAGTGAAATGAGAAATAATTATTTGGAATTGGCGAAACTTCAGCCACTTGCAATGCACTTACCCAGTTACCACTCTCAATAAAAATTATTGAATATTTCAGCCAGTGTTTTCTTAATAAATCTGCTGGTCCATTATACTATAAAGACCTGTAGTTTTATTTTTTAATTTATTTTATTTTGAAGCTCCATTTCGCATGTGGAGATAAATAAAAGGTCAAACTATATGTCACAGTTCTCATCATTCTCTGGACCAAACAGCTATGTTTACGCCTAGTACATTATACACTTAATTTAATTACTTTACATAATAATCTAATAACACTATCCAACAAATAATTTAAAATATGAATTTTAAGTACATTCAGAATATAAGATAGCTTTATACATTTTTTATGAATCTCTCTCAGACATTGTTTTTACTATATTCCACGATTGAAGAAGTTTCAAGTTCCGCCCTGAGCAGAGCATATATTGATTCATATAGAGGGAACTTCAAAAGTAAGAGTAAAAAAAGCATTTCAATCTTAATTTAAAATGTATGAGATTCCTCAAAGGGAAATTTAATCATTTTGCTGTTTCGCATAAAGAGGGAAGAGAAGAGGTGATATTATCGTACGCGAGGTTGAATTTAAATTTAAAAATTGTTTTTTATTAATTTTGATAAAAGACCTTGTTCTATAAAGTTTATTATTTTGGAATATATATTTAATAATATATAAAAGTAAAATTTGTTTGTTAGATAATAGGAGGTAACCTTCGGCGCCAGTTCTAAAATTTGTTTTAATTAAAAAGCTGTATTACGCTTGGCTAATAGAGCTAATAGGATTTTAGTTCGAAATTACAATATTGGTAAAGCAAGCCTGAAGAAAAATTCTGCTTTGGAGTACGCCGATCAATTATGCAGGGTAATTCAACTTAAATTCAAGTTGAGCATTCCATTAAAAGTCGTAGTGAATTAAGCAACAGAATTTTCAATTTTTGAAAAGCAAATCTTTAGATATTTTCTGAAAGAAAATTCTGAATTTTCAAATTGTAACCTCATCATAGGCGAAAAATAGACTATTAAATTTCAGCAAACGGGAAAACAAAATTACAGATTATTAACGAAATAACTGTGTCATGGTGGACATTTTATGAAAAAATGTGGTCCTTCTTCTTCTCCTCTTTCCTGATGTAATCCAGTCCCACATTGTTTTGTGTATATTTGAATCACCCATTCTCTGGAGATGACAACCACAGTAATACCATGAATTCTATTGTATCTAAAATAGTTCCATATACTTGCGGCATTTCTCATGCATACAAATAAAACTTAACCTTCCACATATTAACAGAGCAAGCAATAATAATTTATATTTAAAAAATTACCAACTTCAACTGACGCAAAATGAAAACAGTTTAAAAACCGAGTGCAATCAATCGCTATTTTCTGACATATCTTGACTTTTGAATTTGGGATGATATTTATTTCATATTTAATTTAATTTTTACGGACTTTTAGCTCTCTCTCGCTCTAATATGTATTCATTTCGAATTTTTCCATATATTTTTAGACTTTTTTTTTAATTATATTTTATGATTTGGACTACTTTGTATAAGTATACTCTAATTCCCCTTTAAATGTTTCTGTAGTCACCCAATATAACTTATTTGTTTATCATTTTTTAACCAATCTATAAAACTGTAACTAAACTATATTGCAACTGCCTTATATTTGTAAGCTTAAGTATAAATACTCTCCCCCTATTGTCTGTTTCCAATATTGTTTCAATCACCCTGTATACCTTTAATTGTACTATACAACAAAGTTTTTCACGTTTTTGAACATTGGTAACTATAATTTTGCTATACCCTTTAATTCAACCAGCCTCTATATGCAATTACTAGCATTTTATAAACTTATCTCTATAACTATAGTTATACTCAGGCCTATATTTCAAATATCCTAAATGCTTATATATATATATATATAACAAATTTTTATTAACCCTGTATAACAATATTTCTACTACAACCTGATTTCAACCACCTTGTATACGCAACTACTTAAGTTCCACACTTTACAATATTATTTAACCATCCAATATAACCATCATATTTTATTTTATAACTCTTCTATAATTGTACTCTCCCTATAATTCAACTGTTCTAACTGCGTATGCTTATTTAACTTTTGTTAACATGTTTTGATTCACTCGGTATAATTATAATTGTACTCCACCCTTACATCACCGAGCTTGTATACAATACACAATTTTTTTGAACCACCCTATTGAAATATAATTCTATTCTGCCTTATTTTTTAAACACTATTTATATGCAACTGCTTATGTTCCACTCAATATTACATTTTATTTTAAGATTTTTTAAACACGCCCATACTGCTTCCTGTTTGCATGTCGATGCTTGCACGCACGACGTCCACACACACACACACACACACACACACGTACCCGGGGTGGTTGTTGGTCCACTACCGGGCGCCTCCCCAGGTGGCGGATAGGGGAACGCTCTCCAGCAATGGGGAGTACTGAGGATTTCCTCAGGGCGGACCAAAATCAGATAGGGGAAGAAACCCCGAAAATAAACCATTTATGGATATGGGTGATAAGGTGAACTTAATACCCCAGGTGGTACCTCTGCAGAGGATAATCCCACCACCGGTTCCGATCGAGTGAAAGCCTCGGTGGCCGGTGCACGCTCCACGGATTCTGGGGGGAGCGAATTATCACTGGTTCCGTCACATAGTGACAAGAAGAAGAAGAACACCGTTAATGGTACAACATCGACCATTAAAACTAGAGCTGGCAGCAATACACTATTCAGCCAAGTCCTCCAAAAGGCGAATAGTGGAGTTGACGTCCCCCAAAGGGCAACAGATGAGAGTGGCGCTCCAAACAAATTAGGAGCAAAGATCGATGAGCTCTTGACGTTCATTGGGCCTAGGCACAATGTACATCATGAGATCAAGAAACTGGCACACGCCATTAAGTCAGAATATGACAAATATCTGACGTCAACGACGCAGCCATCTCCTGTAGCGAAACATGCTACAACACAGACATCGCCAGTAAAGGTGTCAAACACTCAGACACAAGGTGAAAAGCAAAAGGAGGTCCCAAAAGCGGCTGCCTCAAAAGCAGCTAACTCAAAACCGGCTGCATCAACACCGGCGGCCCCAAAGCAGGCGGCTTCAATAATAGTAGCCTCACTGCCGGGAGACTCGGTAGCAAGGACCTCGCCACCGAAGGCCTCGCCTTCAGTAGCCTCATCAAGTAAGGCACCACTACCAAAAACTCTTAAACCGGTGCTAGCTAGCAAGCTAAAGCCCGGTAAGAAGGTTTCCAGAACATCGGGCAAACCACCCAGGCAACAACAAGTAGGGTGGTCAATTCAGAAGCGAAGAGAAACAATGAATTAAAATCCAAGTTTAAACCGCAGACCAGAAACAAACCTTCAAACCAGTTGACTGACTGGCAACTGGTAAAGAGGAAAAAGGCCCCGAGGACCAATAAGCAAAAACCAGCGCCACATTGTACGCTGCTTATAAAGATAGGCGAAAAGAGCTCCCATGCAGATATCTTGCGAGATATCAAAAATGATCCCACCTTGCAGGATATAGGCAAAAAAGTCAATAAGATCCGACGAACAGCTAAGGGAGATCTCCTGTTTTTATTCGCGAAGGCAGACGCTCAGGAGATGGAGCGCTACTGTAACGCCATCAAGAATAAGCTCCCAAGCGGGGCCACTGTACAATCTCGAATACCGCAAATCGAGATTGAAATTAAAGACCTGGATGAGATCAGTACAAAGGAAGACGTGGTAAAGCTGCTCAAAGATAATATCGACGGCCTGGCAGAGATCACTGAGGAGGCAGTGAAATCACGGGCATATAGATCAACACAAACGGCAGTTGTTTGTTTCCCAGAGGTCCAGGCCAAGAAATCCATCGCACTTGGAAAACTGAAACTTGCGTGGGGCACAGTACGTGTTCGCGAGAGGATCAGCCTTCGACGGTGCTTCAAATGCTGGCACTTTGGGCACAACGCCCAGGCGTGCAGAGGCAAGACTGACCGAAGCAGTTGTTGTCACAGATGCGGAGGCGCTGGTCACAATGCCTCGGCTTGTCAACAACCTGCCAAGTGCCTACTCTGCAAAGAGCAAGATAGTAGGTCAGACTGCCGGCACGTTGCGGGTAGTTGGAAATGTCCGATCTACCAACAGGCGATGAGAGCAGCACAAGCCCGTACATGAAAGTACTGCAACTCAACCTCAACCAATGCGAAGCAGCCCAAGACCTACTGGTACAGCGGGTGCGGGAATTGGATTGCGACGTAGCCATAATCTGCGAGCAGTACAAAAACTTCGACACCCTGTGCACAGCTCGAGGAGTTCGAGTTATTCTTGGACACCTTGGCGGAGGATGTACGGAAGCGTGAATCGGTCGCCATCGCAGGAGATTTCAACGCCTGGGCAATTGACTGGGGATGTCGGGAACGAGCGCGAGAGGACGAACTCTCCTTGAGACCATGTCCTCGCTCAACCTGGTACTCCTCAACACAGGAGCCGTAAGCACATATGGCAAAGGCACAGCCAGCTCCATTATCGATGTGACATTCGTTAGCAGCAACCTAATTAAAGGGGGCTGTGAGTGGCGGGTCGATGAGGAGTTTACTAATAGCGACCACCAAGCTATTATATGGGAAATCAACACCACTCCCAAACGAAGATTGTGTGTCAGTCGTGCGAGGTCACAGCCAGTCGGTTGGAACAAAAATACTTTCGATGCTGATTCATTCGCCTTGGTTATGGAGCAGGAACCATTGTCAATAGCAACAAGCGCAGAAGCCACTGCCAAAGAGGTAATGACAAGCGTTGTCAAGTCCTGCGATGCTTCCATGCCAAGGAGACGGCAGAACAACAGCCGCCCACCAGTTTACTGGTGGAACGACACGATCTCACAACACCGACGAGAGTGTCTCAAAGCACGAAGGCTGCATCAACGAGCACGGAGACGCGACAGGGTCACAACAGAAGAACTAAGGCTCGACTATGAGATCAAAAGACAACAACTACGAAGAGCCATTCTCTCAAGCAAGAGATCCTACTGGAAGGAGTTGTGTGACGAAGTTAATCAAGATCCATGGGGAAAACCGTATAAAATCGTGATGCATAAAATTAAGGCCCCTCCCATGACATCAACGAACTGCCCCGAATCATTGCACCGCATTGTCACTCACTTGTTTCCTGCGAAGCCTGAGCTACCCGCTAATCCTTCGTGGCAGGTGAGGGACGAAGATATACCATCAGTGATTATGAGTGAGCTGATGGGCGCGTGCAACCGGCTCCAAAACGGTAAGGCTCCCGGTCCAGATGGCATACCTAACATCGCGCTAAAATGCGCCATAGCCAATAGGCCTGACATGTTTCTACACATGTATGAGACCTGCCTAAAGAAGGGGGTTTTCCCGACTAAGTGGAAAAAGCAGAGGCTTGTGCTCCTCCCTAAAGGGGGAAAGAAACCTCCAGACGAACCGTCATCATATCGTCCCCTCTGTATGTTGGACTCTGCGGGAAAACTCCTTGAAAGGATAATAGCAGATAGGCTGGAGCCCTACGTTGAGCCGAAACTTTCCACCAACCAATTCGGGTTCAGAAAGGGGAGATCAACCATCGATGCCGTGACACTCGTTACCAACATCGCCAGAGAGGCTATCTCGGGAAAGAGATGGAGAAGAGGTGGAAAAAAGTACTGTCTAATAGCCACCCTGGATATCAAGAACGCCTTTAACTCGGCCCGCTGGGACCGCATTTTGGAGGCTCTTGCCAGGATGGAAGTTCCGCAGTACTTGCGCAGAATGGTTTCAGCCTATTTCAAGGACCGCATCTTGTTGTACCAAACTGAAAATGGGCAAGTAGACTATAAGATCACAGGAGGTGTACCTCAGGGCTCTGTTCTTGGCCTCCTCTTATGGAACGTAATGTACAACGACCTGCTCCTGCTCGGTCTGCCTGAGGGCGTCAGGCTAGTGGCATTCGCCGATGATGTGGCATTGATCATAGTGCGCAAGCACATAGAGGAGATACAAACAACCTTCTCATTCGCTATAGCCACAATTCAGCATTGGATGCTCGCAGCGGACTTGAGTTTAGCAGAACAAAAGACCGAAACACTTCTTGTTAGCAGTCGAAAGGCAAGGGAACCATCACCCTCAAAATAGGCGACTCCTACATACAGTCGCAGCCCTTCATCAGCTATTTGGGGGTGCTCCTGGACACACGGCTCAACTTCAAAGAGCACATAATCGCGGCCAGCAAGAAAGCAGCTGGGGTACAGGGGGCATTATCTAGAATAATGCCTAATGTCGGAGGCCCTAGACAGATGAGAAGACAGCTACTGGCAACAGTAACTACTTCTGTTTTGTTGTACGGGGCACCGGTATGGGAGAAATCGCTCGAGCTACCATCGTACCGCCGGAAAATGAAATCAGTCCAGCGGCTCTCAGCGATTCGAGTGGCATCATCCTACCGCACTGTGTCTTACGAGGCGGTGAGTGTGATTGCCTCTACCCTACCAATCGACATCCTGGCTGCAGAAAGGGGACGGCTTTATCGCAGAAAGTTAGAGAAAGACCAACCGACAGGAAACAGCGATGAAAGAGCCATGAGTCTAGGGCAATGGCAGGAGAGGTGGGACAGCTTTACTAAAGGCCGGTGGACATATCGATTGATACCTAACATCAGTCGTTGGGTCAACCGCCAGCATGGGGAGGTTGGGTTCTACATCACTCAACTCCTGACTGGACATGGATGCTTTCGAGCATACCTGCACAGGTTCAGGAGGGCAAACACCCCAAACTGCCCACACTGTACGGACGTGATAGAGGACGCGGAACACGTGTTCTTCTCCTACCCCCGGTTTCAGGATGAACGTGCTGAAGTGGAGAGGATTCTGGAGACTAATATCGTTCCAGAACAAATAGTAGAAGCCATGCTGAAGGGTCCCCAAGCCTGGAACTTGGTATCAGATTACGCGGAGACTATTCTCAAAGAACTCCGCAATACGTTCGAGGAGTAGGCTTTAGAGGCTTTCAATGTAAGAGCAGTAAACATCTGCAATGAACCACCCTTGCGAAGTAGTATTGACTAAGAGTGCCGCAGGGGACCATGGTTGTAAGAGAAAGAGGTTAGGGTTTTAGCGGGTATACGGTATACTGGTTTCAATGAAACGATTTACTCTTGCTTTGAAGTCATTGCATCGGGAGTCCCGCACGAAGGCCAGCACGTGCGAGCTAAGTACGGAATGTATTTCCCCCCTCTTCGGATAAAAAAAAAAAAAAAAAAAAAAACACACACGTGCAGAGGCAAGACTGACCGAAGCAGTTGTTGTCACAGATGCGGAGGCGCTGGTCACAATGCCTCGGCTTGTCAACAACCTGCCAAGTGCTTACTCTGCAAAGAGAAAGATAGTAGGTCAGACTGCCGGCACGTTGCGGGTAGTTGGAAATGTCCGATCTACCAACAGGCGATGAGAGCAGCACAAGCCCGTAAATGAAAGTACCTACTGGTACAGCGGGTGCGGGAATTGGATTGCGACGTAGCCATAATCTGCTAGCAGTACAAAAACTTCGACACCCTGCCCTGGGTAAATGACACAACGGACAGAGCAGCGATATGGGCTTGCGGTAAACTTCCGTTCCAACAACTCCCAAATACCCCCGAACCATGGCTTGTGAGAGCCAAAGTGGGAGGGATTCACTTCTATAGCTGCTATGCACCTCCTAGTGCACAGCTCGAGGAGTTCGAGTTATTCTTGGACTCCTTGGCGGAGGATGTACGGAAGCGTGAATCGGTCGCCATGGCAGGAGATTTCAACGCCTGGGCAATTGACTGAGGATGTCGGGAAACGAGCGCGAGAGGACGAGCTCTCCTTGAGACCATGTCTTCGCTCAACCTGGTACTCCTCAACACAGGAGCCGTAAGCACATATCGCAAAGGCACAGCCATCTCCATTATCGATGTGACATTCGTTAGCAGCAACCTAATTAAAGGGGGCTGTGAGTGGCGGGTCGATGAGGAGTTTACTAATAGCGACCACCAAGCTATTATATGGGAAATCAACACCACTCCCAAACGAAGATTGTGTGTCAGTCGTGCGAGGTCACAGCCAGTCGGTTGGAACAAAAATGCTTTCGATGCTGATTCATTCGCCTTGGTTATGGAGCAGGAACCATTGTCAATAGCAACAAGCGCAGAAGCCACTGCCAAAGAGGTAATGACAAGCGTTGTCAAGTCCTGCGATGCTTCCATGCCAAGGAGACGGCAGAACAACAGCCGCCCACCAGTTTACTGGTGGAACGACACGATCTCACAACACCGACGAGAGTGTCTCAAAGCACGAAGGCTGCATCAACGAGCACGGAGACGCGACAGGGTCACAACAGAAGAACTAAGGCTCGACTATGAGATCAAAAGACAACAACTACGAAGAGCCATTCTCTCAAGCAAGAGATCCTACTGGAAGGAGTTGTGTGACGAAGTTAATCAAGATCCATAGGGAAAACCGTATAAAATCGTGATGCATAAAATTAAGGCCCCTCCCATGACATCAACGAACTGCCCCGAATCATTGCACCGCATTGTCACTCACCTGTTTCCTGCGAAGCCTGAGCTACCCGCTTATCCTTCGTGGCAGGTGAGGGACGAAGATATACCATCAGTGACCATGAATGAGCTGATGGGCGCGTGCAACCGGCTCCAAAACGGTAAGGCTCCCGGTCCAGATGGCATACCTAACATCGCGCTAAAATGCGCCATAGCCAATAGGCCTGACATGTTTCTACACATGTATGAGACCTGCCTAAAGCAGGGGGTTTTCCCGACTAAGTGGAAAAAGCAGAGGCTTGTGCTCCTACCTAAAGGGGGAAAGAAACCTCCCGACGAACCGTCATCATATCGTCCCCTCTGTATGTTGGACTCTGCGGGAAAGCTCCTTGAAAGGATAATAGCAGATAGGCTGGAGCCCTACGTTGAGCCGAAACTTTCCACCAACCAATTCGGGTTCAGAAAGGGGAGATCAACCACCGAAACTCGTTACCAACATCGCCAGAGAGGCTATCTCGGGCAAGAGATGGAAAAGAGGTGGAAAAAAGTACTGTCTAATAGCCACCCTAGATATCAAGAACGCCTTTAACTCGGACCGCTAGGACCGCATTTTGGAGGCTCTTGCCAGGATGGAAGTTCCGCAGTACTTGCGCAGAATGGTTTCAGCCTATTTCAAGGACCGCATCTTGTTGTACCAAACTGAAAATGGGCAAGTAGACTATAAGATCACAGGAGGTGTACCTCAGGGCTCTGTTCTTGGCCCCCTCTTATGGAACGTAATGTACAACGACCTGCTCCTGCTCGGTCTGCCTGAGGGCGTCAGGCTAGTGGCATTCGCCGATGATGTGGCATTGATCATAGTGCGCAAGCACATAGAGGAGATACAAACAACCTTCTCATTCGCTATAGCCACAATTCAGCATTGGATGCTCGCAGCGGACTTGAGTTTAGCAGAACAAAAGACCGAAACACTTCTTGTTAGCAGTCGAAAGGCAAGGGAAACCATCACCCTCAAAATAGGCGACACCTACATACAGTCGCAGCCCTTCATCAGCTATTTGGGGGTGCTCCTGGACACACGGCTCAACTTCAAAGAGCACATAATCGCGGCCAGCAAGAAAGCAGCTGGGGTACAGGGGGCATTATCTAGAATAATGCCTAATGTCGGAGGCCCTAGACAGATGAGAAGACAGCTACTGGCAACAGTAACTACTTCTGTTTTGTTGTACGGGGCACCGGTATGGGAGAAATCGCTCGAGCTACCATCGTACCGCCTGAAAATGAAATCAGTCCAGCGGCTCTCAGCGATTCGAGTGGCATCATCCTACCGCACTGTGTCTTACGAGGTGGTGAGTGTGACTGCCTCTACCCTGCCAATCGACATCCTGGCTGCAGAAAGGGGACGGCTTTATCGCAGAAAGTTAGAAAAAGACCAACCGACAGGAAACAGCGATGAAAGAGCCATGAGTCTAGGGCAATGGCAGGAGAGGTGGGACAGCTCTACTAAAGGCCGGTGGACATATCGATTGATACCTAACATCAGTCGTTGGGTCAACCGCCAGCATGGGGAGGTTGGGTTCTACATCACTCAACTCCTGACTTGGACATGGATGCTTTCGAGCATACCTCCACAGGTTCAGGAGGGCAAACTCCCCAAACTGCCCACACTGTACGGACGTGATAGAGGACGCGGAACACGTGTTCTTCTCCTGCCCCCGGTTTCAGGATCAACGTGCTGAAGTGGAGAGGATTCTGGGGACTAATATCGTCCCAGAACAATTAGTAGAAGCCATGCTGAAGGGCCCCCAAGCCTGGAACTTGGTATCAGATTACGCGGAGACTATCCTCAAAGAACTCCGCGATACATTCGAGGAGTAGGCTTTAGAAGCTTTCAATGGAAGGGCAGTAAACATCTGCAATGAACCACCCTTGCGAAGTAGTATTGAGTAAGAGTGCCGCAGGGAACCATGGTTGTAGGAGAAAGAGGTTAGGGTTTTAGCGGGTATACGGTATACTGGTTTCAATGCAACGATTTACTCTTGCTTTGAAGTCATTACATCGGGAGTCCCGCACGACGGCCAGCACGTGCTAGCTAAGTACGCAATGTATTTCCCCCCTCTTCGGATAAAAAAAACACACACACACACACACACCTACAACAATATTCTGTATAGAAAAGACCACCGACATAATAATTTTCCGTTTCCATACACTAACAGAATTCAAATGAATCAAAATGAAAAGCCTTACAAACAACTTGTACGTTATACTTTTATAACATATCCTGACATTTTAATAGAGATTTATTTAAATAATTTGGTCAAGTGCGAGTTGGACTCGCATACTTAGGGTTCCGTACCACCTTCAAGATTCGAATATTCCAGTTTCAGACAAGTAGGGAATGAGTGCTTTTTCTTATACTTACCCTTATATCTTTTAAAGGAAGCGTTTTAAATTTATAAAAAATATACACTTTGATTTTCCACACTTAGACTTTTTATTGTATCTGCTTTAGGATTCGCTTGATTTTTATCACAATACATATGTATTTAATTTTCTAATTTGGCCCCCAAAAAGTAACATTAGAGTTTTATTTTACTAATAAACTTTCAGAAATACCTTTTATAATCTACTGTCTGAGTTTTGAGGCTCTGTAGATTGGAAGAAAAACGGCAAAATAGGTCAAAGTTTAAATTATAAATTATTAAATCTGTTATTCAAATTATTTAAAAATGTAAATAAAATATATTTTTCAAATTTTAAATAGTGTAATTTCTAAAGTGGGAATTAAGTCGATGTTTAATATTTTTAATATCTTTTATACAAATGATTTAAAAATACGATATATTTGTAATTCGCATAATGAGCCTTTTATCTGCTATATTACATGATGCGTTTGAAAATTGAATCTTTATTTTCCATTTAATTGTATAATTTGTCCCTAAAATTACTATGGGGGTTTTCTAGTAATTTATTTTCCGTTTAATTCTATTATTTGGAGGCCAAATAAAAGAATTAGTTATTTTTTTTCATATTTTTCCTATAACCAAAAAAATGAGGTCTTAGAGTTTGGGGAATAACGGGGAGAATGGGTAATTTTTTTAAAATATTTTTTTAATATATTTTAAAATATATTAAAAATTAAAAATATATATTTGTACCTATTCGTCATAATGAGCCCTGGGATTTGATATATTACATGAGCCGTTAGAAACAATTATAATTTTTTATTTTCCATTTAAGAAACCCCAAAATGAATATTAGGGGTTTCGTCTTATTTTTCCAGTAAAGGTTCAGTTGAGGGGCTATACTTCCAGTTTTTCAAAATTTTTCAGCTTATGGTTTCGGAGATAAGGGGGAGAATGGGTAAAATTTTTTATATTTTTGTTAATATCTTTTAATTAATTTATTTTATAAATATGGAAAAAATATATTTGTTTTCTTCATCCTGAGCCCTTTTATTTTGATATATAACATGCTGAGTTAGAAACAATTTTAATTTTATATTTTCCATTTAATTCTATAATTTGCCCCCAAAAATATGTTAGGGGGTTTTCCTTATTTTTCCAGTAAAGTTCAGGTGAGGGGCTATACCTCCATTGTTTTTTTCAAAATTTTCTAGCTTATGGTTTCGGAGATAGGGGGGGATGGGTAAAATTTTTTATATTTTTGTTAATATCTTTTAATTAATTGATTTTAAAAATATGAAAAAAATATATTTGTTTTCGTCGAATGAGCCCTTTCATTTGATATATAACATGATGGGTTAGAAACAATTTTAATTTTATATTTTCCATTTAATTCTGTTATTGGCCCCCCAAAATTAAAAGTAGAGGTTTCTCCTTATTTTTCCAGTAAACTTCAGGTCAGAACCTATAAATCTATTTTTTTCAAAACTTTACGTTTTATAGTTTCGGGGATAAGGGGGGGATGGGTAAATTTTGGTATATTTTCGTTAATATCTTTTTAAATAATTTTTTTTAATATGAAAAAAATATATTTGTGTTCCTCAGAATGAGACTTTTTTTTAATATATAAATTTTTATTTAATTCTATAATTTGCCCCCCAAAATTAACATTAATGGTTTCTCCTTAATTTTCCTGTGAAGTTCGGGCAACGCTCTATATTTCCTATTTTTTTCAAAATTTTAGGCTCAGTAGTTTCGAAGATCAGGGGGGGAACGTTCGATTTTTTTAGTTTTTCCCCCAGAAGTACCCCTAAAATCAAAAGTTTTTTCTTTTACGATATGTACTCCTGATCGGGTCACCAAACTATACATTGATACCAAATTTCAACCTCTTCCGTCCAGTAGTTTAGGAGAAAATGGCTGTGATGTGACAGAGGCAGAAATCCTGAGTGATATTATTAGGGTATCCGTATATTGTATATACGGAAGCCTAAAAAGTTGACATTTACATTTATATTTACTTTTTTTCACATATTTGACTGATTTTATGAAAAACGGTTTGTTGCACGTTACGGAAAATTATACGGAATCAAGCTGAAATATATTTCTGTAGAATACAAATTAAAATATTCAAATTGATTCAGCCGTTTTAAACAAAATAATGAAGATTCATTGAAATTCATAGAAGTGCAGTCTGTTAATTACTGTGTTTTCTGATTTTCTGGAAAACCCGTAAATGTCAAGTTTCAGAAAATTATATTGTACCTTTCCGGAATATCTTTATTAAATTGCTGTTTAAATCATCAAAATTTCTAAAGCAATTTTTGAATAATCACTGAGCACACATAAAAAATTTGCCGGCAAATGGATAATCTCCTCCTTTTTGGATGTCGGTTAGAAAGTTGATGAATCTTGCTGCGTGCTGATTAAAAATGATGAAACTGGAGCACATTCGAAACAGTTGAACAAAGATTCTAAAGAAATTTGTAAAAAGATTACAAGAGGAAAAACTGCCACTGTCAAATTTGTTTATGATGAAAAATTTGTGCATATTGGCACACATTGTTGAAACAAAGCTTAGCTACAATTCACAGTGGTTGACAATGATGTTGAAACATCTCCAGAACTGACGCGTATACACAATATTTATTTTTTACGGAAAACGAGACTTCGTTATTATTAAACCGATATACATTTGGCATCCAATTGCACCAAATATCTGATTAATTATAAAACACTAATTAAAATTGATTATTATATGCAGAAATTGAAGGTTTTATTATTAATATTAATTTATTCAGTTTAATTAAAATAGTTTAGTATTGTATCCAATTGTTTTATGATTTTTTATTTCAACTGCTCAATTCAATTTAATCCAATTTTAAGAAAATTATTTTCAACTAAACTTTTGCAAGGTTAAAAAATAAGGGAAAATTTGGTCCGCGCATATAAAACTGTGCTCCATTGCTGCCCTATGCCTAATCTTTCATTGTATTTGAGAGTTTACTTGAAATTTCATACTGAAGACATATCTACATTATTATATGTATGTTGGCCGATTTCTCCAAAATTGCTTACCGATTGGAACGTTTTCTAGTATGTTTAAATGCGAAATATATTATAGTACCAGAGCTGACAAAGTTTTCAAGAAACAAATTTAAATCGATTTGTTTTTTGAATATTTCTTTCTCAATAGCGCTCTAGATCTGGAACCTGCAAGAGATTGCAGTAACTATTGTGAATCACTCCTGTACAAGTAATCATTTTAAGACATGATTCTTTTTAGGGTTCTGTATATACAATATACGGATACCCTTATAATATCACATCACAGCAATTTTCGCCTAAACTACTGGACGGAAGAGGTTGAAATTTGGTACTAATGTATAGTTTGGTGACCCGATCAGGAGTACATATAAAAGAAAAAAAATTGATTTTGGGGGTACTTCTGGGGGGAAAAACTAAAAAAGTCGACCGTTCCCCCACTGATCTCCGAAACTACTGAGCCTAAAATTTTGAAAAAAAAATAGAAAGTATAGAACGTTGCTCGAACTTTACAGGGAAAATAAGGAGAAATCATCAATATTAATTTTGGGGGCAAATTATGGAATTAAATAAATATTTAAAAATAAAAAAAATTCAAACGCATCATGTAATATCAAATGAAAGGTCTCATTCTGAGGAACACAAATATATTTTTTTCATATTTAAAAAAAATTATTATAAAAAGATATTAACGAAAATATACCAAAATTTACCCATCCCCCCCTCCTTATCTCCGAAACTAGAAAACGTAAAGTTTTGAAAAAAATTAAAGGTATAGGTTCTCACCTGAAGTTTACTGGAAAAATAAGGAGAAACCTCTACTGTTAATTTTGGGGGGCAAATTACAGAATTAAATGGAAAATATAAAATTAAAATTGTTTCTAACCCATCATGTTATATATCAAATGAAGGGGCTCATTACGACGAAAACAAATATATTTTTTTCATATTTTTAAATTGATTAAAAGATAATTACCAAATAAAAAAAATTGCCCATTCCCCCCCCCTTATTTTCGAAACCATAAGCTGGGAAATTTTGAAAAAAAATTGAGATATAGCTCCTCACCTGAACTTTACTGGAAAAATAAGGAGAAACCCCTAATATTTATTTTGGGGAGCAACTTATAAAATTAAATGGAAAATATAAATTAAAATTGTTTCTAACCCATCACGTTATATATCAAATAAAAGGGCTCATTATGACGAAAACAAATATATTTTATTCATATTTTTAAAATAAATTAATTAGAAGATATTAACAAAAATATAAAAAATTTTACCCTTTCCCCCCCTTATCTCCGAAACTATAAGCTGAAAAATTTTGAAAGAAATGGAAGTATAGCCCCTCACCTGAACTTTAATGGAAAAATAAGGAAAAACCCCTAATATTCATTTTGGGGGGCAAATTATAGAATTAAATGGAAAATAAAAAATTATAATTGTTTCTAA
Organism: Octodonta nipae; assembly: GCA_034190945.1. Taxonomy (NCBI): domain Eukaryota; kingdom Metazoa; phylum Arthropoda; class Insecta; order Coleoptera; family Chrysomelidae; genus Octodonta; species Octodonta nipae. Next base: position 161,025,775 of record CM067217.1, on the reverse strand, counting down.
CGGGTCATGTAATATATCAAATCACAGGGGCATTATGACGAATACAAGTATATTTTTTTTAATTTATTTTAAATGAATATTTTAAAATATTTTAAAAAAATATTTTAAAAAAATTACCCATTCTTCCCGTTATTCCCCAAACTATAAGACCTACATTTTTTTGTTTATTGGAAAAATATGAAAATAAATTATTAGAAAACCCCCATAGTAATTTTTGGGGACAAATTATACAATTAAATGGAAAATAACGATTCAGTTTTCAAACGCATCATGTAATATATCAGATAAAAGGCTCATTATGTGAATTACAAATATATCATATTTTTAAATCATTTTTTTAAAAGATATTAACGAAAATATTAAACATCGACTTAATTCCCACTTTAGAAACTACACTATTTAAATTTTGAAAAATATATTTTATTTGTATTTATAATAAATTAAATAACAGATTTAATAATTTAAAACTTATTTTGCCCTTTATCTTCCAATCTACAGAGCCTCAAATCTCAGACAGTAGATTATAAAAGACTTTTTATTAGTAAAATAAAACTCTAATGTTAATTTTTGGGTGCCAAATTAGAAAATTATATACATATGTATTCTGATAAAAATCAAGCGAATCCTGAAGCAGATAAAATAAAAATTCTATGTGTGGAAAATCAAAGTGTATATTTTTTATAAATTTAAAATGCTTCCTTTAGAAGATATAAGGGTAAATATAAGAAAAGGCACTCATTCCCTGCTTGTTTGGAACTGGAATATTAGAATCTTGAAGGTGGTACGGAACCCTAAGTATGCGAGTCCAACTCGCACTTGACCAAATTATTTTATAATTGTCCGTCATTTTAGCAATATACGTGAAAAATGTCGTTTTTCAGAAAATCTAAATAATAAATCTATTAAGATATAATAAGAATTAAGTCTCGAAACGAGTCAACCAATTTTAAAAGTTTATATAAACTGGATCTATTATTTATTTGATAAGTTTAAACTTGCGATTTATATAGAAAACGTTGAGGAGGTGACACCAGCTATGGGAGTATTACATCCAACTACAAATATTTATGTGGTAATGTCAGTTTGATGCTGATGTTTTTGATTTTTGAGATTTTTCAGCAATTTTACCTAAAACTAAATACACAAATAATTATTCAAGATTTCAATCAGTTGAGGGAACCTCAACTGATGAGATTCTCAACTAGAAGCAGTGCATTATTTTGTGTTCATTAGAATAAAAATCTCACAAACATAAGATTTATATTACATACGATTTATTTTTCAGTATATTGTGATCATAATGTCATTGCAAACGAGAAAAAATCAACAGGTGTAATATGTCGAAATTTCTGGATTTTTTAATTTCTCAACCTAGAAGCTGCTCTTTTGAACTGAGAGTGTTACATTCGGTGAGTTGCGTTATCTACGAAATAACAATAGCGACTTTTAAAATAATAATATAGATTTAACTTCAGAAACAACCTTTAATTCCATATGCTAAGAATATATTACCATAAATCTCGAAGCCTCATAAGGAAAAAAATTTATCTAATTTGTTCGTTCCATTACAAAAAAATAATACAACTTTTAGAGTTTATGTATATATCTCTGGAGAGTCAAGATACCTCCACATATTTTTTTGGAAACTACAAGATTTATATGCTCACGAAATATCTTCGCAATGCTCCTTCCCAAGCTGAGATGTTTTATTTTGTGTACCTGTGATTCAAATTATATTACTGTGCGGCCCTAGTCACACCACGGAAAACTTAGCAATGACTATTGAAGACTGGTTTTGGCTGGTTTATAATTTTAAGTAAATATTTTTCCTAGCAAATTCTTACTATTTAGTTGCTTGGTTCTAGGCATAGAGATAATACTTAAACATAGAGTACCTACGTCAGGCCCAGCGAAAAATGTAACTCATGATACCAGACACGGAAAACCAAGTAGACATATCTAACTCTGTCTAAGCCCGGTTCTGAATGGTGCTTGTTTGCGTCAGTAAAGTGACGTCTAACTATTGCTTGCAAGCTCCAGACTGAGACAGATATGTTTACTCGATATCCTATCTCTCTCATCCACCGTTACGATTCAACTTGTACAGATCCCCGTATTTCACGCACTCTATCATTAGGTATTATTCTAACGCTGTTTATATATACATGAATATATTTTTTCATCGATTACAATCAAATTGATGACTTAGTGAATCCTCTGTTTCAATAAATTCCCTAAATAATTTGAAATTAATTCCTTTCTTACGGCATTGTTTATTTTCCACTTAAAAAAATACATAGATTATATTCAGAATAAGTGGAGCAAAACTATACTTAGAATTAATCTATAGATTATTAAACAACGTGGCACATCGCTCCATTGGAAAATGCTATAATGTTGCAAGCGGGGAAAAAATTCAGTTCCACTTTGACATTTGTCCACTGGTCAGCAAGACATTAATCGCTACACTTCTGAAGAATCCGGAATATTTGTTTCGGTTATTTTGCAGAATAAATCTTCGGTGGTATTAGCGCAGCCTGAATTTTAGGCAGATTTCCCGCCCTTAGACACCAACAGCGCAAACATGGTGTTTGGAATGGAATGGGACAACCCAAGATGCTGCCAGGTCTGACCGGTCCCAGAGCAACCGTTCTGATGAGAATATTGTGACTGGCTGAAGATTTCGCAGAGGTTCTCGGAGCATCGATCAGACAACGTGCCTCGCAATTGGTCGTGAGAGAGAACTTTGGTGAAAGGCTTAAAGATGTTTCCTTACAAAATGCAGACAATGCATAAACTGGAAGTCGTTAACCGGCAATCTCGTGTAACCTACGCTTGAATCTAAATCACCAGAAAGACAATTTTTCATCGAAAATCTTCATGAGCTACGGGACCCAACTCTCTAAATATGTGAATAAACTGAATTATCGCAGGGGCACCAACAATCCAAAAAGAGCCATTATACTCCCCCAAGGATATTGCATGCTGTGGCTGTGTAGGCTAGAGGCGTGATTGGCCCTTATTTTTTCGAAAATGCAGTGGGGTGCTACAGAGCCATGCTCCTTCCTCAATTTTACCTACAGCGCATATCTACTGCAAGAGTCAACCAGAATTCTCATTGCAGTACTTTTGAGTCGCCTAATCTGTCGTATTGATGATTTGCACTTACTAGTGATTGCTCGATTGATCCGTTACGGACTTATTTTTGTGTGGTGAGGTTACTAGTCTATGCCAACAAGTTTCAGACAGACGCTTCAAGCCCTCATAGAGAATATCCATGACAAATTTCTTTGGAAGTTCTTGTAAGAATGATGGAAAATATCATAAACACACTTTTGTTTCGAGTCTCGTATCGTAAACGTCGTTAGCAATTCGACATTCTACCCAATACAAGCGGTAAAGCTGCAAATAACGCGGGAAAAGCTCAAAAGAACATTTCAGAGGCTGGCAAAAAGAAGAAGCGCAGGAGGAAGGAAAGCTATGTCATTTACATTTTTTTGAAAAAAGTACATCCCGATACCGGTATTTCCAGCAAGGCCATGACCATCATGAACAGTTTCTTCAACGACATTTTCGAACATATTGCTACTGAAGCTTCCAGACTGGCTCACTGCAATAAACGTTCCACTATTACAAGTAGGGAAATTCAACTGCTGTTCGTCTATTGTTGCCCGGTGACATCACCAGCTACGGAGTCAGCGAAGGAACTAAAGCTGTTACCAAATATACAAGCTCCAAATAAATAAGACAATTTTAGCATTAATATTATTCTTGATAAAATAAATATAATTAAAAAATAAAACCAAAGTTTGCCATTCTTGAAGATAATTGCAGCCAAATAACATGAGGTTAAAACTTTTGCACTATATATTATAATAAGTTGATTATATGTTTTCATTTAATCCACAAACAAATATAAATTTAACTAGTTATGAAAAACAACAACCCTAACGCAACCGTAATTTTCAGTTGAAACAAAATAATCAAGGCCTCATCCGCTAACCGGACGTTTCGCTAGATTTCCAGTTTACCTCCCTGTAGAAATTCAAATGCGAATTCTTCATTTCCTTCGCTATAGCCTCAATCGAAACGGAAATGTGTGATATAGGGTTGTGTACTGAAAAACTGTATTTTCCTATACACGATTTTATATTACTTAGTCAATGATTTATTGATACGTGGCCTGAAATTTCAGTTATTAATGTGAATTTGTTATTGGAAAGCACGATAATGTTTTGTCGGACAATGAAGTAGCTACTGAAAATGCTACAACACTATTACATTCTTGAATATAAAAAATGTACAGCATGACAAGATCCAATACGATAAAACGATTTTGTTTAATATGGATAATGTGTAAAAGATGGATGATGGTAATATATTTCATTAGATAAATAACAGACAACAAAGGGTTAAAATCAATGACAAGTTCAGTGATTATAAGGTATTTAAAATTCTGGGCCCCTTACTATTTTTGGTATTTGTGAATAATCTCCTAGACAGTATGGAAGATGAAACTATCTGTCTTATGCCGATGATACTGCCACTATATCTACAGCAAAGACGTGGCCTGAAGCATTGTCTAAAATGAATATATTACTTAAACATATCTCATCTTGGCTTCTAGAAAATAGATTATTTCTTAACATTGAAGAAACGGTGTATATTACTTTTGGTAACTACAGCGACAGTGTGCCTGACTGCTGTGATATTAAAATAAATGACAAACCCGTAAACAGAGTAGATAATGTTAAATACCTTGGAGTAATTATTGATTATAATATGAAATGGAACAAGCACATTGAAAATGTCTCAAGAAAAACTAGGTATTTAACCTTTATTTTTAAGAAACTGTTTTATTACACTATGCGTTCTTTCACAGTGTCGCCTCATATGGTATTCTTGCCTGGGGTGGAGCGTACAATAATACTCTTTCACAACTGCAGAATTTACAGAATATAATCTTAAAAATAATTAGTAAAAAAAATGACTTATCTGATAAACATCCACTAAACATGAAACAACAATTCGCATTTGATGCCCTAGTGTACCATTATCCCACTCTAAAACAAAACTTTTCTAATTCAACGAGCATTAGAAGAAATAAGAGTATTATCTTACCAAAAACCTATAAAAAAATTAGTGAGAAGAACAGTACATATGAGGCTACTCTGAGATTGAATGAATTACCAAACGAACTTAAAGTGCTAAATAATAATAAATATGTAATGAAAAATAAAATCAAAAGGTGGATAAAATATAAAGTAGAGTAGGTGATTAATACATAAATAACAAATTATATAGTATGGAACGATTATAATCTGACATAGAAGCAACATAATCTAAAGAACTCCATTTTATTCTGATAGGCTGCAAGTTTAAGATTTAATATTTAATATTTATGTTAATTTAAGTGTAATTTTACTGTTTAGATTTAATATAGATTGTACTATACCAGTTCCTAAGTACAGTTACCTGTGTGTCCCTCTTTAGGAATTACATTACTTACATTTGTATTGTTTTGTAATTTTTGGTAATAAATAAATAAATAAAAATTGCAACAAAGTACCTTTTAGCAAAGTAAAGATTTTACAAATAAAAGTTTCCTGGTATTTTCACAAAGAAAAACATATTAAAATTTAAGATTCTTGTTATTTTTATGTGCGAAAAGTAATATAAGTCAAATGATAACCACTCCTTTTTTGGTCCAGAAATTGTTCCTTTGTCAAAATTTCGAGTAAAGTCGAACACCCAAGTTGGTTTCCATCGTATTACTAGTGAGTTGAATTTCATTCTCCAGTGAATTGTTAGTGTTTACTTCATTTTTCATGTCTGTCCAAAGAAAATAATCAGATCGCACTATTTGTGAGATAAATTAAGCATTTCTTGCATTTATACTTCTCCAAACTTAGTTTGAAGTACGTCAATAAAATAAAGAGAGCCCGGCGGGAAAACCACGGACCATAAGGTACAAAAACCACGTATTCTACGATTCTGGTCGGGCTGGACTACTTGTTGCTCTAGAATGATCTTTAAAGAATCTATAAAAAGATTGTTGGGTCTGATTTTTGTGACAAGAGTTTTAGAAAAGTGTATCCCAGACTGAACAAAACTTTCTACATTCATTTAGAATCACTTTAAAATATTTAGCCGAATGCCAGTAAAATTGTAAGTTATAAATATTCTTGAATTTTGAGTAGTCGCATTTTGCATAATAATTAGTTAAAAGATAAACGAAGCCCAGGAAAAAAGTTGTCATCTGTAGCAGTGATTGACCATTTTCCCCCACTTTTAAACAGTACGGCTACTAAGTTCAGTTGAAACTAAATTTCTTCAAAAATTGGAAACTAAAATTCGAATCTGACAGGGCGATATAGTTCACCAATTACTGTAAAGGATTGCCCACTTCAAAATGAACTAAGAATGAGCATTCATCGAAACACTAAACTGTTACTCATTCAATATGCATGGTTTTTTCATTCAGTTCTTTTGGATTATTACCACTTTGTTTGTGGATCTATCCCAAAGCATGAAAATGGAGCTCTTGTAAAAACCATTAAAATTTTCTTGCTTTTGCTGTATCCACTGAATAACTCTAGTAGTATCCAATATCACCTGCCTTGGATATTTCTGTCAACTGGATTGTGTAGTTTATAAGCCAAATATGTTCTCACAATGTGGCCATGGTGGTACTTGCCGTGAGTGCATCAGAATTGACCTTTGCATTCATAATTTTTTGAAAAACGGTGTGCCGATTTCATAATAGTGCTGACATCGGAGCACCTTATATAGAGCTGGACAGTTTATGGAAATTGTTGCTAGATGTATACAACAGCAGAGCCTTCTCTTAGCGAATCTTGAATAATTTTCGAATAACTAATACATACAGTAATTGACAATGACTCCCTACTTGGAATTGAAAAGTTTCCACAACTTTGGATGTTCATTTGGGTTTTACACTCCTCACATATTATTTATTTACGGAAACGGAAACAATCATTACCAAGGCGTTTGAAGAGCTGGACAAACCAACCAGGCAGGAAGAGGACACCACGGTAGCAACTCTACTATTACCGTATACTAAAAGGCTGTCGGAGAAACTTAGAAGAATTGCACACAGCTATGGAATCAGAATTATCTTCAAAAGCAACGACACCTTGAGGAGCATGATAACAAGAATGAGGCCCGACGCACCAGCAATACCAAATAACTGTATATACAGCATACCGTGTGAATGTGGCAATATTTACATTGGAGAGACAAAGCGACCACTGGACACCAGGATTAAAGAACACCGCACAGCTACTCAAAGGGCAGAGGTAACGAAGTCTGGGTTAGCTAATCACGCATGGACCGAACACCATAATATCCATTGGAACCAGGCTAGAGCAATTGACAAGGAGGAGCACTGGTACAAAAGAAAATTCATAGAGACGGCATATATCATCTCGAACGAAAATATAATTAGCGAGCCCAGTGTCCAAATTAAAAATATTTGGAGAGCTCTTCTTCGGCCTCTGCCGCTACGCATCACCGGCAACCAACCTCCAGGTACGACGACGCTGATTGGGCCAGATAAGGGTATAATATAAATACGACCGATACTCTGAATTTCCTATCATTCTCCTGATGACGATAGCAGATACACAGCTATTGAAACGTTGTGAGATCAACCACTTCAAGACGATGGAAGTCCAAGGAATCTTCGAGGAATGATAATTATGATATTATGCAGTAAGTGCCAATCCATTTTATATAGCATTGTGGATTTTCAACTGTTTTATGATTAGAACTTTGGTATTCTTGGTTCTGTAATTGTCTTTTATATGACCAAAGATTCAAAACTATTTACCCTTACTAAATGCAGAAGATATAATAAGCTTCGCGGGTACTTAACATTAAACAGTTAGCAAACTTCAGCTTGTTTTAGAGTCCAGGGGCTCCATTGTCGAAACCATTCGACTGTTTTACCACTCGACTTTCGACGTAAGTCGCATAAAAATTGACATAAATGAAGTTTAACCCGTATAGTAAACTTTATTTATGTGAGTTTTCATACGACATACGTCCTTCGTCGAATGGTTTCAAGAATAGGGGCCATTCCGTGCCATCAACAAAATTTCTATGCGTTGTCTGTGACTTAAACATACCATTTTCGTTTCATATTTTGTAACTGCACTGAATAGCTACTTGTTTTAATTAAATTTTCACATAGTTTCCAGGAGACTAACTGGTGATAAGTCAGCAATCAAAAATACCAAAACTGGAAAAAAAAACTTCCCAACGAATACCGACGTCTTAGAGTATGAAGGAAAATTAGTTCTTAGTGAACCAAATCGAGAGTCATCCTGTGTGTAACGCTGTTTCCCTGTGATGCCTGACCTGTCAAAGCTATAATCGTATTATATTTTCGAGAATTGAACGCAAGTCAATATATTGTTTCTAGTCAAGATTCTTCGTCCCATGCGTTACCGTCTACTGATTAAAATCTCGAATAATTATTTATGTTTTTCCTACATACACTTGTCCATTTATTCATGTATTTTTTTGTAATAGATCGCTTTTGTTCAAAATGCAGAATATTTGAAGTAATGGGAACTGAGTTATTACTTATTGAAACGTTTAGTAGTAAACTGTTGAGTTTAGGACGTAATGCATATAATAATTAGATGAAGAATTCAAAAATGAAATACTACAAATATGATTTAAGTGCTTTCAGTTGATAAATTGATCGTCGTAACTTATTTTTGGATCTTCATTTACACATAGCTAATAAATCTTACAATTATTCAAACCTTCAATTCAATTAATTTACGTTACCAACACGACTGCTTGTGATTGCAGTAAAAAAAGGATAACATCGATTCACTGCAACATATCTGCAATGTACTAACAAACTAACGACAATCCAACTAATTTCTTTCGATTCCTTAATAGAGTTACAAACGAGAACAATTCCGTCGATCCATATCCCAAATCTACCCCAAGAAATCAATTTCCAACTCCATATCCACAAACCGGCCGTTTTCCCGATTTTCCCCTATCCACCCTGTACAAATTCAAATAGAAAATATTCATTTTCCTTGCTATAGCTATAATATAAAGAGGGGCGGAATGGGGTGCAATGGGGGGTGGTAGGGATGGAAGAAAATGTACGTTGCTGCCATGGTAACAGGCTAAATGATGTATCGATCGACGATGTCTCTTTCTAACGCGTCTGGATTCCTTAAGAGAGCATCTCTGTCTTCCGCGAGAGAGAGGACCACCACATATTCAACGTATTCTTATGGACATCCTTGTTTTTCTTTGCGATTGTCCTTTTCTTTTCTGTTAGACACGTTTTAAGGGAGATGTAACGAATTTTGCGAATAATTCGACACAGTTATGAATTAAAATATGATCACTTCGCTTCTTTGGGATAACATTTATTAGTTTGGTGTGCTTAGGCCACTAATTGAAAATGTCGTCATGTTGCTTGGAATTATTGAAATTTATTAAAACCCTTGAATACATTTCTGGGTGCCCGGCTAGGCAAAGTTACGATGTTTAATATGTCAGATATTATTAGGAATATGAATAACCGAATAACGAACTTATCAGCATAAAGAACAAAACCATAAATTTTATGAAATTAATTAATATCAATGAAAAATAATAACTTCTTTAAAAAACCAATTCTAATTGGATTCTTACTTGATAACGAATGAATGAAATAGTTATTAATTTCATGTATAAATTATTTAGAAATTGACAAATAAATATTTTTGTTAAACTATACAATTACTTGAGAATTTCCATAAATATTTAAGAATTTTAAAGCTTTGAAAGTGGCAAACAAAAATGATTCTCAAAAAAGACGAAACAAAAAATATAATTTAGCTCATTTAACCAGACACAAAAGAATATGTCAAAACATATTTTATTATTAAAGGAAACTGAAGATCAGAGGTGGCTCCAGCCAAACATTTCAGGACGTACAAGAAAAATAAATTGAATATATTGTTATAAAATTTATTTGCCGCCACTGTAGGAAACATTGGCCATTCCGACGAAAACAAAACATCAGTCTCTGGGACAATAAAAAAAAGAACGGCATTGACCAAAACTTTCTATAGAACAAAAAGTATTGCGATCGAACGCTGAGCGAACAATGAAATACCCATCCAGAACAATAGTGGAATGCCCATGGAGAACTGTGAAAAAAATCGATGTGGATTATAAAAAGGACGGTTGGACATTGCAGAGTTAGTACAGCTTAGATAGGCGTGTTATTATTTTGATGTAAATTGTTTTCGGAACCAGCTGTTGTAAATATTGGATTTATAAGTGTAAATAAAGTTCTAGAAAGTGAAAGTGAACAGCAGTTTTTAAACCCACGAAGTTTACTGCAATATGAATAAGTTTTATTTTATTTTATCTATTGAATTACTCTATTAAAATAAAAATACAATAACAAACAACCTCCTCTGTGTATCTCCTCTCTAGTATTAATTTTGGCGACCAAAAAGAAGTATTTGCTATTATTGAAGTATAAGATTTTGTTAAAAAAAACATGTATACCAGCCTTGTTTTTTTTTCATAAATTTTTATTTGGCAACTGAGAATACTCTAAATAAATCAATTAATATATATTGTAATTTATAGGCGTATCCAGGAAGGACGTAGTGGTTGCCCCCCCCCAAAAAAAAACTTTATTCAACATTTCTGCATTTACACTTATTCTTAAGTAGTCATACTGAAGAGAAGTATTTCTAATATCACATTTAGAACTACTACGCAAGAGCTTATTTTTACATATAATTACTAAGTAAGATCCTTTTTTCTATTAAAGATCTTTCTACACATGGACCGAACACCTCCCCCCCCCTGGAACCCTGACCGGAAACGATCTTTCCAAATTGTAGGTATTGAAGTTACACTTAACTTAGCTTAGATTTAATATATAGATGAATTGATAAATAGTAATATTTAAAAATGACTTTTCTAATACTTCCTCGTATTTAACAGGTGTGGGACTTAATGCCTTTAGATGAAAATCAAAATTACGTTATTTTACTCTCAACTTGGTAAGGGCAAAAATTTTAAACCAAAAAAGAAACTCAGTGTTGCTAATAATTAAATACTTACAGTTTAATGCTTCGCCGAAATCAGCTTTTTCTGACAACCTTTGCCTTGAAGATGAAAGATTAGAAGACACCGAGTTCAAGGTCAGCAGTCCGATTTTCATAATCATTCGACCACTCTACCACTCGACTTTAGACGTAAGTGCATGAAAATTGACATAAATGACATTTAGCTCATATATTAAACTTCATTTACGTTAGTTTTCATACGACATACGTCCTTTGTCGAGTGGTAGAATCGTCGAATGGTTTCAAGATTCGGTACACAAATAGACCAGAACAGAATATTTTTGATGTTTTTTTTTCACGCCGCGTTTCGGCAGAAAAAACACAAAAAAATAAACTTTATTTTTGTAAATCTGGTAGGCCACACGCGGCGTGAAGTCCCGCCCAAAGGGTCGATTTCGGGCGCGTCTTCAAGGTTAGTCGCCGAAGTATAGGATGAGTTTCATTTTTCTGCGTAATTTCACGCAGTCTTGAGTGGCCCCATTGTTGGAAAAAACGCGGCATTAATTTCTAGTCTTCTATTTTGTCATGGAACTCCATAATGAAGTGATTATAATAGAGGTGCAAAAATGACCGTGCTATTAGGACATATTGGGTATATGGATTATAAAAATCGGGAGTTGAAGAGTGATTTCTGGATAGCTCTTTCCACATAGAAGGCACAGCGTGAGTGGCCAGGGTAGAGCTGCATTTCAGGGGCGTAAAAACTTGCTGGTATGGCCTACTATGTGAGAACTCGAAAAAAACGTAGAAAACGCTGCGTGAAATCTCGCCAGTGTGGCGGTAGCCTAAGAGAAACTGCTGAAATACCCTGCCACAATAATTGTAAACAACTGAAAAGAATCCAATGAAAACAAGATAGAATACTTACCTCTGTTACCAATAAATTATTTTAAACGAGTTTGCAACGTTATGCTACTACAATCCTAACTACAGCCAGTTTAATGAGTACCGTCCGTCATGATTAGACCATTAACGAGGTGAAGATTCTATGAGTGAACAAAGCAGCAGTTTAGTTATCTAGGTAAATCGATGAAATAGCTATTCGACACCGATTCGTGTATTTATGAACAAATCCAGACAATCGGCGAGTCCACTTTAGTACAGATTGGGAAGCTTAAGCAGCTTAGGTATTTTGAGAATGATATTTTTGGTAGGAATGCCACAAATATGTGGATATTCTGACAATGAAACAACATTAATTGCAATTATATAAAAATTCTAAATATCATTTAAAAATAACACACATTTCTTGTCAGAAGAATTTTAAAAACTTTTCTTCAGAATTATATGTGGACCTTCGAGGTGTGACTATGTTATAAGACAGTGCATTTGCCAACAATAATATTAAAGAATTCTGATTTTCAGATATCTTATTAAACTCGTAAGAAAAAAATTGTATGAGGGTTATTCATGAAAATTACTAATTTCATACTTGACTTTTATTTAATAAAATTCCTTTAGTTTTTTTGTGCATTTTTCATTGTGTAATAGTAGTAGTACTAATGTTATTGCGACAGGAGCAGTATTGTATAGGTTTGTAATGTCAATATCCTTTATTACGAAATTATTTTTGTTTTAAAGAAAATTCAATGCAATACCATCGCTAACTGTCAACACCTAGCTGCACCAATCAATACTGTAATCAACAATACATCAACAGCCACACTATGCATGTAAAATCCTTTAGAAAGACTAAACAGAATAAGAGACAAATTTAACATTACAACACACACTTAAAACAACAAATGTAATAAATTTTATATAACGTCTAGATTTCTAGATGAACGAATAAATGAACACAAAAGTTATACATAAAGAAGCGACAATTCGAAAAGTCGAAAGTTTGTGAACATGCCTGGGACCTTGGTTATAAAACATAACCTCAAACATTAAACAAAGAAAAGCACAACAAAAACTAAAAGCTTAAAGACTCTGCTTTAGTTTTAAATGAAAGCGACTACATCCCTACTATTCTAGTAGAATTTAGTCGTTCCTGATCAATGATGAAATATGATTTCTCTTTATGACTTTAATGGGATCTCTGAAACATCAGAATTCGTTGGTCGCATTTTTGGTGAGTGTCACACCTGAAAATTTCATAGAATTCTAAAAATAACTCTTTCAGACTCTTCCAACTTGAAACGAGCTTATTATTTGTATGATCAGCAATTTATATTGCTTAAGTCAGCTCATATTGCTGTTCCCAAAACAGACAATGTCATAGTGTCATTCATCATGCAATTGATACTGAAATAATGAAATAACTCACATCTGGCTTCCTCTACTTACTTGTTTCCACCAATTTAAAGAGGCAGATATAGACGACAACGCATTACATATTTTAGGGGGCGGGATCTCTTACTAAAATTTATCCTAGTAGATGTGACCTCTCCATGGCTTGGATCACATATTATTTTTACGCTATTACATTAAAATAGTATATCTAAGGTATAAAGTTACTATCTTCCAGGCTCTTGGAGTTTTCACTTCTTCATCTTAGATTCAACTAACTCTAAATCTATTGCGGGACGATCGCCCCCATCGCCCCTCTTGTATCTTAGACCAATCAATAGAGCAAAAATTAACTGTTAATCCGTAAAAAATACTATCAGGATACCGACTGTACCATCACATTAACAAAGATTCCTAGCGATATTTTATGTTTTCCACTCGCTAATATGGTTTTTTACTTTGTTATAAACAATAGAAGCAAGAAAATTACGTTTTTTTCTTAGCATGTTTATAAAATCAAAAATAATAATCTAATCTCAATGGTGTCAAAGATCAATTGTAAAGCATGAAAATACCAATGAAATAAACCCAGGCTCGATCCGATTGGATTAGTAACAGGGAAAAACAAAAAATACTGAAAAATATAGCATTTTAAAAAAAATCGTATCTTCGTCACTTTAAAAGCTGTAGAACTGGGCTTTTAGGAACTGATAGTAATTTACATCTATTTTATATATGCCGAAACCAGACGCTACCGGTTTATTAGTTTTTGAACAATTGTGATATAAAGTTTTCTGTACACTATTTTTGCATTATGTCCCCATGCGTCATAGATAATCAAATTTCAATTTTGAAAAAAGCTGTTGAAAGTAGAGGTGCCATTCTACAAAGCCTCTATTCTCATTTATCACTAAATGTCTGTTAAATATCTGAAAAATGTTAGCAAACACGACAAAAAATGGGTGAGCGTATGAATGTATCCAAGGAATGGGGGAAACAGGGTTGTTGAGGTGAAGCGTATAGTAATATATAGTAGAGGCACATACATAGATCGTTTTAATATTTAAAATCCTCACAAGTAAGAATTTTTCTAATGACCGCTCTCTTTAGATGTTCGGTAAACCCAAAATCCACAAATTGAAGCAAAAACGTTTCCGAGAAACCATTTACATATAAATATATTAATAAACAAACAGTTCTCCTTTGATATAATAAAATCGAACAAATCACTATGTATAGAAGTTTTTTTAGCGATTAGATTCGTTCACCATCTGTCAGACTGACAGTTACTATCGATAATAATTATTGTTAGCAGTTCCCCTCAACAACCGTGTACCCCCACTACTTGACCACATTCATACACTCACCAAATTTTGGTTATTTTTGCTAACATTTTTCATATATTTCACAGACATTTAATGAAAAATGAAAATAGAGGCGTTGTAGAATGATACCTCTACTTTCAACACTTCTATTCTGAATTGATATTTGACGATCCATGTCGCATGGAAACATACTGCAAGAATAGTTGACTAAAAACTTCAGATCGCAATTATTCAAAAACTAATAAACCGATAGCGCCTGGTTTAGTCACGCATAAGGTAGATATTAATTACAATCAGTTCCCACAAGCCCAGTTCTAAAACTTCGATAGTGACGGAGTTACGATAATATAAAGAAAACCGCTTTTTTCCAGTTATTTTTTGTTTTTCCCTGTTACTAAAGATCTTATCGGATCGATCCTGGGCTCATTGCATTGGTATTTCCATGCTTTACAATTCACCTGTTGACACCATTGAGATTAGTTTATTATTTTTCATTTTATAAACATGCAACGAAAAAGAAACGCAATTTTCTTGTTTCAATTGTTTATAATAAAGTAAAAAACCATAGTTGCAAGTGGAAAAGGTAGCAAAATATCACTAAAAATCATTCTTAATGTGATGGCACAGGCAGTATCCTGATGTATTTTTTGCACGAATAAATCTCTATTGATTGGCCTATTTGCCCTTTCCAGTTTAACTGCATTTTGCTACACAATCTAAACTGAAAACGTTAGAAAGTTTGCCAACATTGTCCAATACATAATCTCAACTGTTTTCTTCTACAACAAAACGAATCCAGTTCGTAAAACATAAATTATATATATTTTGGTGACTTCTTAATTGCTTGAATAACCATTTGGCAAATTACTCTAGTCATTTAACATGAATTTAAAATTTACCTAGCGCTGGAAGAAATATGCAACTGCATATTGGCATATTGTTGAAAGTTCTGTTCATGTAGATGTCATAGATAGTTAATAGATTATCAAAAATATTGTTGCATATTATTTGTTCGCGAGTTTTGGATTTGATTCTTGGGCGTGTAATTAATATCAAGGTGTTTTTGCTACTAAAGAAAATAGTGTGCAATAATGACTTCTGTTAAATTAAATAAAATTTAATCACCATCCGTGGACCAACAGCTCTGGAATATTGAACATTTGACATTGAGGAAATTTAGGAGTCATTTGTGCCCACTCTTTAGTAAACATTTTCTTTAAAAATATTACTTAATCTGTTGTTTGATATTCTATAATTGTTGTCTGTGCAGTCTTTTTCAAACTCTCATAGTTTCGTTATTTTCAAGGGTTCAACCAATACCTTATCCCAAATCAGTTTATGAAATAAAACAAATCAATTCAGAGCAGTGAGTTAAATTTTCTAGTCTCTCCTATGTACCTACTATTGTTATATTTTAGATCACGTTAAACAGAAACTGTCTTTCACTATTCCAATGTAACTTTTAATCAACAAAAATTTAGTACCGCATTAACAATTCACTAGAGTGCGAGCCATTGTAGTCTCAGTACAACTTAACGCCAGATATCTCTAAGCTTTTTTGGCTTATGGGGTTTTTTAAATAGTTTTTAATTAATTTTAATTTGGATAAAACGTCTAAGGGCTTTAATGAGTGGGGTCGCAAAGATCATGTATATTTAAATCTGAATCATTTTTGTTCGAAAGACTTGTCTGGAGTCTTTCACAGTAAGTTCATAGCATTTTACTGTTTTTTCTGAATTTGAAAATACCATGCAAAAATTTAATTTAGATATGGATTTACAGAAGCTTATATCATTCATTTAATGAGTTCATAGTAATAATAAAAGTGCTAATTTTAATTTTTTTTTACCTCCTTTCAAGGATTCATCTTCTGCTTCATACACAATTGACAACATTTTCTTCTAGATCTACTAACAATTTAAATTTCCAAAGAAAATTGCGAACTAAATATTTTTAATGGTTTAGTATAACATTCTGAAACAATGTGAGGTATTCATAGTTGCAGAATCTACACTCTTGGATTAAATTATCGAATATTTTTTGTTATCACTGTTACTGGAACAAGATTCTAAATTATCGTTGTACATTTATTTATTTGCTATTGTTACTCATCGATAGACGAATATATTCATTTATTTTGAAATACTAAAACATGTATTGATTTGAATGGTGTATACTTTCTATAGCACTTTTTGATATTCTAAAATTCCTTACATAAATCAAGAATTATAGTGAATTAAGTTATTTGTAGTGAATTTAAATAATTGGTTTCAGATCTTTATTGGTTGTTTTATCTATTTAGAAGCAATTGCCCCTTCCGAAGCCTCAATGTTGGTAAATTTAGTATTAAACTGAGTTAATGTTAACTACAAGAGCCTAGAAAAAGGTCACTTCTATGGGTTTAAACCTCGGAACAACTATTTTTAATATAATAGTCCAAGAAACCTGAGTTTAAACTGATATTTAGGTACATTTAGTACACGCTATGTTTCAGGAAGCACGTGTCTAGATCCACCCCAATTACTAAATGTTATACGAGTTAATGTTAGCCCGCAACAGTTAGAAGAAGATTAAAGGAAGTCGGTTTAAAGCCAAGACAACCCGCCAAAGTTCCACCTCTTCTTCAAAATCACAAAACTCGACGATTACAATTTGCCAGGACACATACTCAGTGGAATATTGAGGAATGTAAAAAAAGGTCTATTCACTGATGAGAGTAGAATAAAATTATGGATTCCAGATGGGCGAAATCATGTCTATAGAAGAGTTGGGGAACGATATCGCAGTTGCAATCTCACACAGACTATTAGGTTTGGAGAGGTATTCATTGGGAGAGACGCACCGAAGGCGGGGAAGTTATTGGACGAATAACTAGTGACTAGTATATTGAAAATATCCTCCAAGATCGTGTTTTGTCATATGTGGGCCACATTAGATACGACAGGTTCATAGTTATGCACGATAACGCTCGACCACAGGCAGCTGGCTTGGTGACTCACTATCTTGATGAGCATGATCTTATTAATTAGCAGCAAGCCGAAATGCAAGTAGTAATTAGAGCTCGAGGTGGGAATACTTCTTTTTAACTATGCTATTCCACTCACAAGGTTTTAGTTACGTCTACCATTTAAATTGAAACAAACTAGACTTCATTTGTACAACATTTAGTATTACATTTTTTTCCGAATTTCCTTCAGTAATAATTTAATATTCCTTAATTAAAATGTGTAAAATAAACTATTATTTCTTGTTTGTTGGTGTATTAATCGTTAAAATTTATAAACCTGAAATAATTTCTAAATGAATGTATATATTTATATCTGGGAGAATTCGATTGCTTAATTATAGAATACTATATAAAGAATAATACCACATATTAACATATTTTTTAATTATTAGTAAACTTTTTGTCCTGAAGTCTGATTTCAGCGTGTCTTCCAACTTATTGTATAATTTGGATTAATGAATCAATAGTTGGGTTTGTTTTTGCACAAATGTATAATTAGTATTAGATATGAAGACGCGAGATGTAAGACCGACATCTAGGATTTTCAAGAGAATCAGTACACAGAGGTTCCGAAACTGGAGCCGTTCCGTGCAATTGCTGTTCTCCCTTAACTCCTAGGACAGAATGTCACAATAACATTTTTTCAGGTTACTTCACCTGTCAGAGATATTGAAACTCTCTTCGAGGTGTCATTCTGATGAAGGTTCCCGACCAGAAACAATATATATTATATTTATATATAATATATATTGTCTTGCGTACAAAGGAATGACACCTCGAAGAGAGTTTCAATATCTCTGACAGGTGAAGTAACCTGAAAAAATTTTATCGTGACATTCTGTCCTAGGAGTTAAGAGAGAACAGCAATTGCACGGAACGGCTCCAGATTCGGAACCTCTGTGTACTGATTCTCTTGAAAATCCTAGATGTCGGTCTTACATCTCGCGTCTTCAAATTTAACGAAATGCATCAAATCATAAAGAAGTGTTCGAGAGGACATTCAATTGTGGGAAGCGCAACTGATGAAGGTTCCCGACCAGAAACAATATATATTATATTTATATATAATATATATTGTCTTGCGTACAAAGGAATGACACCTCGAAGAGAGTTTTAGTATTAGATATCCCAAGAAAATGCTTCAATTTTAGGCAAATTTAATTGTGTTTTGCATTTTAATATAGTCAGAATTATTGTCATATTTTTAACTAATTAGTTGCCGAGTTAAGTGGTTTCGTCAGAAGCATGTGGATTCCTGAAATATGCTCAGCTAAATATTGCTCAGAAAGGAATTTTTCAGAACTTGTCAAGGAATTGATTAAAAATTTGATAAGAATTCTCCATGCGTTTAAAGCAAAATCCAATTTAATTCAGATCATATAGAATCATTTATTGGCATATCTATAAATTGTATTACTAGTATTAAAAATATTTGCAAAAAATAATGAGAACCACATAACTTGGAGCAAAAAAATTCTGGTCTATATAAATATCTTAAAAAATCACCGACAATGTATAGTAACAATAATGATACATAAAGTAAAAAATAATTCACTTGGATATTTGGTTATATGTTTTATAAGACTGCGTTTGAAGTTGATGCCAAGCCTAAGACATGCATATATTTTAGATAGGAATATAAACAGCTTTATAAATTAAACTGTTGTTATTTTATAAAGGCATTTATACGCCATGTTATACACATATTTTTCATGCTTATAGTCTTATAGAACATATAATATATTTCGTTTTAAATATCACATTACATTTTAGTATCATTATTGTTATTATGCAGTGATTTTTTTAAAGATATTTATTTTGTACTTTTTAGTGATATAATGGCGTAACTGGATGCATGTTTCAATTGTTACTAACTTCGTTGTATAACAATTTTCTTGTAGACAAATCATAGGTACTTTAGCATTCAAATTCTTTTTTTTTGACGAATATCGCATAAAACTGAAAAAACTGACATGTGAAGATTTTATGATAGGTTCCGGACCACGCAGATCATTCTATGAAAAAAAAACTGTGTGAATATATATTTTTAAATATTAATATGTAAATATTTCGGTAACAGAACTCTAGTCGCAAATTTAAAGATTCGAAAATATGGCATGTACATAAATTTATCCTGAGACTTAATGAATCAGTTTAATTTCAATTCTCTAACATTTATTGAGACACTATAATAATTTTACTTCATAATATACTTCAACCTCTCTCTATATGCTTATGGAACGAATTTTGTGAACCACATTACATAACTTTGTATTACAACCATCCTGTATAACAATAACACTTTACCATTCAACCATTCCGTATATGCGACTGCCAACAGATCGCACTATAAACAAGTTTTGTTTGGAATTTTTGTTAATAACCTACTATAAATTTATTTCTATTCCGCCCTATATCCAACGTTCAACCCATCGTATGCATACAACACCTGGTAGGGTACCGAATAAATCATTTCTTTTTCTAAAAATTTTTAATAACCCTGTATAACTACAATTCTTTTCCAGCCTATATTGCAACCAAATACACCTCGTTTGTACTAACATTTTTTAAATCAAGCTGCACGACTATAATTATACTCCAGCATATACGTCACCACCCTATATATGCCAATAGCCTCCCAACTTAATATAATATTGAACCACCCTGTTAAACTATAATTCCACTCTACGCTATCCTCCAACCTTTCTTTATTTGTAACTGCTAAGGGGCTACCTTACAGATATAACATTCTTTTGCCGTTTTTTAAAACTTGTATAACATATGTTCTACATATCATTCAATTATTATATTTACTCAACTGCTTGTGGGTTTCACGCTATATTTTTTTTCTAACTTTTAACTAACCAATCTGTAGAACTACAATTTCTCTGCACTCCACTGTATATTCTAACACCTCTGTATATGCAATTGCTTATATGGCACCTAACAAAACATTTAGTTTCTAACGTATTTTAACCATCCTGTATCATTATAATTCTAAAACGCCCTATATTTCAACGAATTTATATAAGCTTATAAAACTGCTTATTGGCTACATATAACATTTTTTAACCATTTTGTATAATGTATTGGCTGGAAACGATAGCGACACAGAGAACTCACCTTCATGTGTGCCTCAAATTAAATGTGACTCGTAGGCTTTTAACCATCTTAAAATCGGTAACTTTTTTTGAAAACGTTATTTAACGTTAATTCATAACCAGTTTCAATATTTCCCAAACAATTCACTATTATGAAAAATCCATCTTTTTGACAAACTTCATATACAGTTATTGATAAAAGTAACAAGTGATGATTTCGTTTTATATTTCAAGACTATGCAATTTTTTTGTGGAGACTAACTAATTATTTTCTAGATATTATTAATAAGAAAATTTTTGGATATTATTCTAACTTAAGTGCACACTATATATATGCTAACAAATTGAAAACATTCATCTGGAAATATTTTGATGTAACTCCAATCTATTTTCATTGAATTTCAACGTAGTTTCTGAATAGTTTCTGAATAAAAATAACTAAAATGATTTAATACATTAAGAAGTCTATTACAAGATTTTTCCGAGCTTTTGCAAAATGGACCATTCCATGACATTGAAATTTAAAAAAATATATGGGACCAATCTGGAAGTATATACTATCAAAAGAAAAAAGAATGATCGAAATCGGTTCATAGTTGCCAGAGATAACAAAGTATAAAAAAAAACATACAACCGAATTGACAATTGACAACTTTGAAGTCGGTTAAAAAGATTTATAAAAGATCTTACACCTAAATATCGATAAATTGACTAAAACAATATTATCCAAATATTTTGGTTCGTCTATAGTGTTTTATCAGATATGATATGTGTAGGTTAACCACTAATTCGTGCATAAAGATTATTTTTATGTATAGTACACTACATCACCCCCATATTTTTTAATGAAACCAGCGAAATGTAATACTAGTTTCATTTTTATGGACGACCATACATCGAAACCATTCTGCAGTATATGAAGGTAATACTGATCGGTTTTGTTTTATTTGTATGTAAATAAAACATTTAAAAATATATACATATATAACCGACTTCTACCTATAACTAAAAAGTTAAAAATAATTATAATAAAATACAACTCTAGCAAATAAATACAATATTGTTGATCAGGAAGGTAAACATTAAAAGGTGCTCATTTTGTACAAATTAATTACCTACCAATCTAGTATATTTTGAAGCCGGTGCCAAGCAAATTAAAATTCTTTATTGCGTACTTATCTACTAATTCATCAAACTTGATTAATAATATACTAGATTGGTAGGTAATTAATGTAAATACCTTTTAATGTTTACATTTTTTATTGGGTATGTACCTAACAAAAATGTGTTATTTATTTGCTATATTTTGTTATAGTTATTTTAACATTATACTAGGTAGAAGTCGGTCTTATATATATATATATATATATATATATATATATATATATATATATATAGCAATTAACGGCTAAGAATCTGGATAGAATTTGGAAATTTCCAAATATATGGGACAATTTTTTATTTAAAGGGCACTAAAAAGTGTACTTTTGTTATATTATTGAAAGCTTTCGAATTATTTATTTCTTCTTCAGTCAATTTTCTAAAAGATTACACAAAATTATAATAGTAAAACTTAATCTAGATCAACCAGACTTACAACATCGAGGTTAGAAAAATGTTAAAACAGGTTCTCATTGCAAGTGCTATAGAATGCGTAATGCGTTTTAGACAAACATTACAAACATATATCAAACAATTGAATAAAAAGATCACACATCCATTGAGTAAAATTTTTAGATTAAAACCATCACATTTTAAAAATATGCACAAGCCATTTGTTATTTAACCAGTGACATGGAACGGAAACAAAAACAAAAGTCGAGCTTCGGTGTTACAGGACACTAAGATACATGGGGTGTAAATACAAAGAACATTGAAGGAATTTGTAGATAGAGAGTGTCCAAAGGACTACTGACTCGATGATATATAAAAAAACACATATACATATACACACACAAGTACATATATACAAACATTTAAAACCTAAAAAACAGGGGGAGATATAGCTTGTAAAATTACAGTTAATGTTTATGATTTTTGTCCAACTCAAGTAAATTGCAATATATTGTTTTTAGGTTTTTTATGTCTGTTTTTTATTAACTATTGTTTTGTCGATGTACATACCATCCAGAAACTGTCAATATTGTTAAAACCCCTGGATTGTCAAAGTCAGGTGAGTGGTTATTTTTCAAACAATGTCAGCCAGAGCACAGCCACTTGTTGAGGCGTATATCACCCAGGATGTTTGGCCTAGTAACTAGACTGAAAAATATAAACATTAAAAGGTGCTCATTTTGTACAAATTAATTACCATAGTTCACCAATCTAGGAGTTCTGGGTCGCCAGTATATTTTGAAGCCGGTGCCAAGCAAATCTAAAATTCTTCATTGCGTACTTATCTCTAATCTACTAATAAAGACTGGTCTTCCTCTTCATCAAACTTGATTAATAATACTTCCTACTAGATCGACAGACAGTGTTGGACTGGTAGGTAATTAATTTGTACACAACAAGGTGGATTGTAAAGAGCACTAGTTACATAGGCAAACATCAAGAAACCTCAAAAGCAGATTAACAACACATAAAAGTAATGTCAACAAGTTACTGAACATTTTTTACTTCAATCCAGGTTTTAGCTTGTGAATCCAATACCTTCAAAGGTTTCTGGAGATGGTATGCATATGTACCTAACAACATTGAATGTGTTAAACATAACTTATTTACAAGCTATGTAGTTGTATATATTGTTCAGTAGTTTTGGTTAGTATTTACACATTAAGAATCTTAGGTCTACTTTTGTTTTTGTTTCCGTTCCATGTCAGATGACAAATGGCTTGTGCATAACCTTTTTTAAAATGTGATAATCTTAAAAATTTTACTCAATGGATGTGTGGTTATATGTTTTATTATTGTTTGATATATGTTTGTATAAAACGCATTACGCATTCTATAGCACTTGCAATGAGAACCTGTTTTAACATTTTTCTACCTCGATGTTGTAAGTCTGGTTGATCTAGATAGTTTTACTATTATTAATTTTGTGTATCTTTTAGAAAATATATAAATATTTAGCTTTATAATATGTAGTGCCCTTTATATATTGGCTATATTATGGAAATTTCCATTCTATATATATATATATATATATATATATATATATATATATATATATATATATATATATATATATATATATATATTTAAATGTTTTATTTTCAACTTTTTAGTATTTTTGAACTCAGGTAGTTTTCATTCTTTATTTTTTATTTTGTATGTATAACCTTAATAGACAGAACCAGGTAACATCGAAAGCCTCAACATTACCCAATAATACTTTCTCATTTAAATTGACAGGTAAATCTTTACGAACAAAATGTACTAGTACGCGTTGACTTAATAAGCCCAAAATATATATATGCCTTATGCACTGCGCCATGTAACCTTTTTTCAACTTTTTTTGACAACCCTGTATAACTATAGATAATTCCACTCCAACCTATGTACAACCACCCTGTACATACGACTGCCCACTGACAAGCATACATTTGTTTGCTGCCTTCTATAGGACGGAGTAGAATCCATCCTATATTTACGGAGTCAAATCCGTCCTATATTTCAACCATAGTATATAACTCCTTGTGGGCTAGCTCATAAATTAGTTAATTTTTTACATTTTATATTATCGTCCTATGCAACTTCTTATGGGCTATAACATATAACAGTTTTTTAATCACACTATATAATTTAATTTCACATTTTTTCCAACATTTTTATACCACCAAACGTCCAGTCCACCCTATATTCCAACCATCCTGTATATACGGCTGCCTACGGACCACTATCATTCTAGTCCGTCCTATATTTCAATCTTCATATAAATGCAACTCCTTCTATCACTTTACTTTGTGATTTTGTTTGCTATAATTAAACACCCTGTCTATAAACGTACTAAATAGCAGTTTAAAGTTTGACATCTGTTGTTACTGAATTTTCTATTAGGCCGGGAGAATGTGATTGATTTAAAGAGCCGAAAATACTATGCTTGGCTCCCTATATGCCTGAGATGTACATAGAAAAATATCAAATTCGCAATTAAAACTTCCAGAGCCTAAAATTACCGCACTATTACGTTGGAATTAAAATATTTATGAGGAAATGTCCGTTATGTCATTTCGATGAAAATTTTGAAATTTTCGGCGATTTTCTGCAAAACTGCAAGTTGCACGTCGCAGAAAAGTATATGAGATCACCTAGGGATCTTCCTTAACAGATTAAACGTTAAAAAACTATACACGTCCATAAAGAGTTTTCGAAAAATCGACCAATATGTTAGGGATATTGGTCGATTTCCATGCACGCATGTGTTCATTCACAAATTTTATCACTTTACCAATAGAATTTTTTTCCAAAATTTCAAGTTTCACCAATCCGGATATATACTCTATTAAACAAGACCATATTCATTCAAAACGGTGCACCACAGGAGAAGAAATCAGGTAACATACATACAAAAAAAAGCGAAAAAATACGCGACGAATTGATAACCTCCTTCTTTTTGGAAGTCTGTTAACAATGATCAATCATTGTATCATTGTATGGTTCCAATTTACGCTGTAATTTGTCTCCTTTTTCGACCTCTATGCCTGATACGTTTAATGTACATGACTTACACTGGACATGAAAAACCTGCCTGCGCTTTCAGTGTTGACTTGCCCCCTCCCGGCTAAAAAAAAAATGTTTTCCCGTATCAGGACATTGTTTTCCTCATTTGCTCCTCCCTAAACAAAAGTGTGGGAATCCTATGTTCACGTAACATAGTAACATAATTTGAAAGACAAATACATAACAAGTTAAATGTTCAAACAAATGTAAGCCAGTCATATAACTTACTCTGTAATAAAACACAAAGTAAGTAGTTATGTGTTTCACAATTTATTAATTAACTTAGGTTAGTAAAACATCGATTCTAACCTAAAATATAAAAATTGCAGTAAAGCTAATAAGTATTTTTTTTTTGTTTTGTGGCGGTAACCAAATATTAGTATATTTTTTTGTATTTTCCCAATAATTACGTCTTCCATTTATGGTGATTTCCCCTTATGTTAACTATAAACATTTCAAAGAACTCCAGCCCTCCTTTCTTTAATCAAAATTATCCATAATAATTTCGAGAACACACATTAAATTTGTATACATGAAAGCACTAACGAAAATCTCTTTTGAGTGCTTTATGTATTTGGGCTTGCGCAAAACTGAACGCTACGTACATAAACCACAAGGTTCAATAAATACATGTAGATTCTTCAGATGTTTATATAAAGCGGAAATTGAAATTTGAATAAATTACATATGTAAATATATAAATGGGTTTTCCTTTTTGAAAACGTCGTTGAATAATTATTTATGGGTCTCCTAACTCAATTAAAAGTTGTGTCTTGATCTTCCTCTTTCCGCAAACTTTTATCATTTGAGATGATATTAAAATTCCGACTTTTGATCCTACGGCATAATTTGAAAACGGCTCTCTCTCCTTCTTACTCTTTATGGATTTCATGTTTTTTGCTCTCTGAGAATATTATGGGATTTCATTATTGTTCATAAGCTTAATTCTCAGGCTGGGAGATTTGAGATGTTTTAATAACATGCAGATTGAAATAACTTTCCTTATTTAATATTTTTGTTATTCTAATTTGTTTCGTTTTTGTAGAAAGAAGCATATTCATTATTCAGAAAGAATATACCTAAGAACCATAAGCATACGACTTCTTCAATTTAAGGTTTTAGAAATTTAACTATCAATTTAAAAATTTTGTATGGTTAATATACTAGTGGCTCGAGAATTCTAAATTTTACCAAGTTTGCTATATAACCGTATTTTTCCATTTGTCTACCCTAGAAGCAAACTATATTAAGTCCAAAACTGTCAAATTTTGGTTAAATATGTTAAGTTACTTAACTTATCATGCTAATTCCTTTGCTTTTTGCTATTTGGCGATATATGTACAAACAACGAAAATAGCTTCTTTTAAATCAAATTAAGTCCGAAAGATCAAAATAAAGTTTCCTGGAAATCATCTAAACATCGCCGAGATGTATTGACTCTTTAAGGAGCATTGTGAGGTGTGTCACGAGTCCCGCCGCACAATATTACTAAAGAATGGCTTTATAGTGAGATTTTCAACTATGACTTCAATTATAAGTTTAAAAACCCAGATAATGACACTTGTGATACTTGCGAGATATTTCCATTAAAATTGCAAGAGGCTGAAACGCAGGAACTTAGATCCTCAATACAGAAAGAGTATGATGATCATTTGCAAGATGCAGGAAATAGATATAAAATGAAAGCTGAAAAAAAGAAACGCTCACGAGAAAACAACACAGAAAAAATAGACAAGATAGATTTACAAACGTGTTAACCAACCCCAGGACTTCACAATTCACAAAGCCTCTATAGCATAAAGCTTTGGACGTACAATTTAGTGATACATGATTCAACCATGGAAGAAGCCTATTGTATAATGTGTGGTGAACAGATTTCTGGCGAGGAGGGAATGAAATGGCATCCTGTGTGTTAAAATGAAATGTGTCTGAAGATAATGAAATTTCTGAGAACGTAAATGAATTAACCATAAGGTCAGATAAATGCACATCACTAAACAGAAACACAGATGATTATGTGCTAGCTTTTTTTTCCTTGAGAAGAACAGAAACCTTAATGTTCTTAACCATAAATTTTTAGCAAGAGGCCACACCCACATGGAGGCCGAAGGCGACCATTCGTTAATTGAAAGGGAACGAAAAAAAATCCTCAGTTGAAAATAATTAGGGCATGGGATTGGCAGAAGCTTGTTAGATTAATTGGTGTAAAAAGTCTTTTCAACTGACAGGGATGGAAACCAAAAAATGTTTCTATTTTAAAAGCTTATGTGAAGAAGTCATACACCTGAAACTGAAACTGAAACTGAATCTGGGGAAATTTTTCTTATTTCACAAGTTGTAAACTTTCAAGTAAGGCAAGATGCACCAAGAATTTAATTTTTTAAAACAAAATTCAAAAATGATTTTTCACGTCATGACTTAAACAAAAACACCCGGAAAACCCATAACGTTAAGTAAAAACCGGTCATAAACACTCCATTTTATTTTATTTTATTTTATTTTGGAATGTATTTGAATCTTTGCCACAAATTAGAAACACACAAAAAAATGTCAACCACAAAATTTGAGAATTTACAAAAACCGTTGAAATGGAAACCCCAATAGTTCCATCCCTTTTACGCAGGTCTCCCGCACGGTGATGGACCAGACGTAGAACTCAATTAATATCGAGCTGTTAGCTTTTAAATTGGAAATACATAGTTTGTTGTGCTTAACCAATTTTCCAATTTTATGCAAAAGACTGATATGTTAGTCCAAATAAACTCCTTTGGCTTAATACATTTATTTTAAGATGCAACTGGCAATTTTATTTTTTAAGAATAATAATTACCTTTGTTTGGACTTAACATGGCTTGGCTTTATTTATTCTAACCCAATTAGGGAGTTAACATAAGTTAAGTCCTGTAAAACATTTTTTTCTAAGAAGCAAACCATGAAAAGTCACTTAGAAAAAATAACTTATTTATAAAAACAAATCTTCCACAATTTATTAGGTAACCAAATAAGCTACTATTATACCAAATATTCAAACCATAGGTTTAAAAATAACAGGGTAACTTTGAATTCTCTTCGATAAATATCTTTGAAATTGTTTTTCTCAAAACTATGTTTTGTGACTTAACATAGTTTGCTTCTAAGATACAAATTTTAAAGCCTCCTCTCACTTACCTAACATAAACTAATTTAATTCCTGTGAACTATTTACTCTAATTATGTTGATAAATATATAAATTTACAAGATACTCAAACATAATTACAAAAAAAAACATGAAAAATCAAACCAAACTTCTTTATATGTAATTATTCAAATCTCATTTGAATAACTCCCATAAACATTGTTTTTCTAGTGTATTTCTGGTAAAAAGTTAAACACTTAAACTTAGCTACATACTATTATGTAACATACAAATAAATAATAAAATCCAGACAAATGTTTAATTTTGATATTATAAATTGAAAACACCTACAATTTATATATGTAATTTGAGTCTACCTGCATGTTACTCAAAACTCATTTACCATTTCTACACCGTGGCCTAAAAAAATAGATTTTTTAAAGTTATACATATTAACTTAGTTTAATACCTTTTTTAAACATACCTACAGTTTAAAAAACTTCGGACAAATGTTATATTTCGTTATCTCGTTTAACATTTTGGTTCCAAGCTTACTTCATTATCACATTTGATATTATCCAATCAACTCATTTTCTTATTTTCTGTTTTCGTTATAGTCCAGAGGTACAATATTTTAATTTTGATATTACAGTGTGTAAAACACATTTTCTTATGATAAATAAGAAAAATATTATTGAAAATTGTCCCATATTTCTCAACTGTAGTTGAATAAAGTCAATTGTGTACTGCTTTTAACAAACTTCAAAAAGAAGGAGGACGAAAAAAATATACATACAGACGAATTGAGAATTCATCTATATCTATTTTTTTACATCATCATCTGAAATTCAATGGATAGCCACAAAAAAGGAAATAATGTAGTTATCAAAGTACATTTTAAATAATTTTGTCAAACTGCAAGTATATATTTTTCTAATGTTCCAGTTACAGATTAGCAGAAAATATATTTTAAACTAAACGTTTTAAGTTTCTAAAAATTATACACTTTAATTTCTCACACAGAGCCTTTTTATTTTATCTGCGGCAAGATTCTGTTGATTTTTATAAACATATTTTTCTAAAATTTATATTAAGTGTTTCACCTTATTTTACCAATGAACGTAATAATGTTTTGTCTGAATTTTAGGCTCAGTGGTTTGGAAGATAAAGGGAAAATGAGCCAAAATTTTAAATAATAAATTATTAAAACTTTTAAATAAACTATTTTAAAAATACTAATAAAATATTATATTTGTATTCTTATGATGATTCCATTCATTTGATACATACGTTACGAATGCACTTTAAAAACAAAATTTTCTTAATGGTCCGAATTTTGTGTATTTTTTAATAGATTTTTTTAACAAATTATGTTAAAAATATGAAAATACTATTCCTCACTCTTCCACTTATATTACATGACGGTTTGGAAAAAATTTTCATTTAATTCTGTAATTTAGCTCTAAATTTAATATCAGGGTTTTCTCGTTATTTCACTTTGAAGTGAAACCCTATATTTCTATTTTTTTCAAATTTTGGATCGTATAGTTTCTGAAATAAAGAGGGGAATAAATCGACGTTTATACAGTTTTGTTAATATCTTTTAATCAAATCATTTTAAAACTAGGAAAAAACATACTTGTATTTTTCATATTGAGCTCTTACATGATGTGTTTGGACAAAAACTAATTTATTATTTTCCATTTATTTTTTTTGTTTGTCCTCCAAAATTAATATTGGAATTTTTGTACTTATTATGAAAAAAAATATATTTGTATTCGT
The DNA here is from genome assembly GCA_034190945.1 of Octodonta nipae. Classification (NCBI taxonomy): domain Eukaryota; kingdom Metazoa; phylum Arthropoda; class Insecta; order Coleoptera; family Chrysomelidae; genus Octodonta; species Octodonta nipae. The sequence goes on along the minus strand of CM067217.1, from coordinate 160,995,418 downwards.
CATTATGAGACATTCGATTTGATGGACTAGAAACAATTTTAATTACACGTTTTCCGTTTAATTCCGTAATTTGTCCCGCAAAATAAATAATCAGGGTTCTTATTTCCTTATTTTTCCTGTAAAGTTCGGGTGAGGCCCTTTATCTCCATTTTTTATATTGAAAATATCTTCTCAACTAATTATTTTTACAATATGAAAAAATATATTCATATACCTCAGAATAAGCCCTTTAATTTCATGTATTGCATGATGAGTTTAATTTTTTTAGTTTGTAATTTTTGATTGAATTCTATAATTTCCTTTAAAATTAAAATTAGGGTTTTCTGCTTATTTTTCCTTTAAACTTTCAATAGTTTCGGAAATAAGGGAAAGGGAAAGGTCGTTTTTTAATTTCTTTCCCCTAAAATCGAAATTTCTTTATTTACAATATGTACTCCTGATCGGGTTACCAAACTGTACACTGTGACCAAATTTCAACCGTTTCCGTCGAGTAGTTTCCGAGAAAATTTCTGTGATGTGAAAGAGGGAGAAATCAGGAGTGGTATAATAAGGCACTATCCGTATATTGGATATACGGAATCCTAAAAATGGTGGTAGCTAATTTTATTTCCACAGTATCAATTGTTTGTAACATACCCAGTACATGTATTTCACATAATTTATGCCAAAAATCGAATTTGTATATGCAGATTTCCTTTCCTATATTGATTTGATAACACGTAAAAAAGTACAATCCTATGGGTTCAAGTTTCTCATTATTTTATGTGTAACGAATAGGTTACTAATAATTTTTTTTCAAAAAATTAAACAAACAAAAAATTTACTCTAGCGAGTTTATATTCGTTAATAAGTAAGTAATTTTAAAAACCTATGTTGGAATTTGAAACATACTACAAGTATGAATAAATTAGTAGGTAACAATAATATATAAGTGTAATGATTTTGCACATAATATGAACTTGTCGTACTGTGTTAGTATTTGTTAGCAATGTATTCTTAAAATAGAATATTATTTTGTTTTGATGCTATCATTTGTTTAATATTCAAATAAAAGAGGTAAAGTAAAAAGTATTGCTTCGCAATCAATAGGATTACAGAAATATGGAGTAATTTATTATGTGCGATAATATATGTATAAGAGTAAAGATCAGACACGTATGACATTTCAGCATACAATAGGTTAATGCAAGTTAAATCCCGAATTTCATAAATGTCACTAGTTTGCTCAATTTGCATTAATAACGATTTCGGTAACAACGTTTTCAAAACCAAAAATATTACAAATCGCTTCCTAGTTGAACGATTCCTCATATTTATTCAGTGTAACAAGGAAGGGAGAAAAAGCTTGCTCTGGTAAGTAAATAACCTTCCGTTATAAAAACATTTATTCATTTGTAATTAAGTTATCGGAGTCTGTAAAATGGAAAGTAAATATTATTTTACAATTATCAATGCGTTGTCTCGCTATAGCCAGCGAGTCGGTTCTATACATATATCGCCAACATTTTATATTGAATATTTCAATTTAAAATGAGAAACATTATATTTTTTCCTATTTTCTTGTGAATAGGTATTTGTATTGTTCAGTACTTTAAAAAATCTAGGCTACTGAATAACAAATAAACTCTATGCGTTTTCTATAAACCTTTACTTTAAATATATCGGGTCATAACTCATTAAGTAATCACTGAAATTCGTAAGGAAATTATTAATAATCTTTTGACGAAAAAAAAATGATAACTGAACTTGTAGTCACCCATTATTTCAAATAATTATATTCCAAGAATAATGTATTTTGGGTACGTTGGGATAAGGTTAAGTAACTGGCGCAGTCAGTAGTATTATTAAACATTCTCTAGTAAAATAAGTACACCTTTTTCCTTAAAGCACTAAATTACGATTAAATAGAAATAGAGATTTGCTTTGCATGTCATAAGAGTGGATAACATGTTCTGAACAAATACAGCGTCTCACAATATGCCGGGTAGACTTCAATATAAGAAGGATTCTATGTAAGAAGTCTGTAAATAAGGTTCTTATTCTCATAAGAACAATTATATTGGATAGTTAGTTACATCATGCCAACTTTTGGAGCAGTGATGCATTGTTGAAGCCCAGAAAACCTATTGTTCCTCGGAAGCGCATGTAGTCCTTGTATATTTTCTGGTTGCTTAAAAAGCACTTTTCAATGATTAAATTAATTTTGTTCACAACGAGTCTCATATACATAAACCAACGTAAGAAGTACAATCATTCTACTGACGACTAACACATTTCGACCATATCTATATAGATAAAATAGTGTTATTTCTAAACTGCTCCTAAACATCTGCTTCCTGTAGATATGCTAGCAGGAATTTTGGAGATTTTGGCGCACCCATGGTACATTTTTAGAATTCTGCGGATCAACTGTTCGGTCGTTGTTGACTTTTGTTTTCCTGACAACAATGGAGCCTATTACTCTCACTCTGTTTCTTTCTTTCTTTTTCATTCCTAATTTTATTGCACCTGCAAGCACTGATTCGTTTGGGAGTAAAATGTATAATTGATCTGGTATGTGGGGTTTTCTATTCGAATCCAATCTAAATCTCAATTATCTGTGGAGAGCTCAATACGTCTTCATCAAATTTTTTAAAACTAAAATCTTGACGCTCTTCTATAGTTCCTAAATTTCCAAAATCTCTACATCCTATCTTCTCCGGATTTATAGTTCCATTGAAGTGATTTTCATCGTTTAAATTTGATCTTTCTTCTTCTTTCATTATTTAAATATGTCTTATGATCCACTCACCTCTACTGGAAACTCTCTTAAAAATTGCAGAATGTTGTACATCGGTCAACGAAAACGTGCTATGTAACTACAACCATGATGTATTGTCCACGACCGCAAACTATGGAAACTAAAAGTGAAGGCTTATGTCGAACAGTGAACAATGATACCTGGTTGACGAAGAATATGAATATCCTCCATTAATGAAAAATTAATTAATTAAATCTGAGTTTGCAGAGTCAGCTATTCGACAGTACTACTTGGAATTTTTTTTGACAACTTTAGTAGCTGTCAATATTCCAAGGTAAACTTGTAAAATCAAATTTCTCGAAAACTCAACATATTTCTTATTTAGAAATTGGATATTTAACTATTTTTTGTAAACCGTCATAAGTTGTCAATTATTTTGTAACGTACGTTAGGTCCTGAGAATAAAGTAACTCTTGTTGACAGAAACAGAAAACCAAGTGGACGTATCGAAATGTGTTTAAACTCGCTTAAGATTCGTGTATGTTTGTGTCAGTCAAGTGAGTCTATCTATAACTATACACAGATACAGATACGCCTACTAGGTTTCCTTTCTTTCTAAATCGGCGTTGCTATTCCACTTGTACAGGTGCCCCTAACTCACGCACTCTATTTTTAGAAATCTGCCAAATTTATAATCTTATTTGAAAAAAAAATTAAAGGTATAATATAATATTGCAATATAGTCCGTGGGTTCAATTTAAAATTATAAAACTAATTTTCACTTTCACTTTTCTAGAACTTTATTTACATCAAATTATACAGAACAGCTGATTCACAATAACATTACGAATACGCTCATCGTCCTTTCTAATTAACTGCTGTGAGGATGGGTTCTCCATTTAAAATCAGCGTCGAATTCTCTAGTGTAATCCAGTGTCAATTTTACAGTTGTCGAGTTATGATCCAGATAAGTTTTTCTCCCGTCCGAACCTTCTAGTTTTTTTTTATATCCCAGCGATCGTTGTCGTACTGAAATGAAACAGGGTCGGCTTTGGTAAATTTCGTAACAATATAATAAAACTTCAGAAAAGTTGTTCGTACATATTTCAGGAAATTAGAAGATTCGAAAAAAGGAGTTGCGACTCGCCTTTATTTCCGTGAAGACTACTTTAATGCAAGTAAATATAACATACATTCTGTCTACGCTAAAATGATCCAGTTATAGATATCTACTTAATTAAATTAGACTCGTAGACAACAAAACGCTTACTGCGAACCCATACATGACCACAGAACAACACAGAACCTATTTTAGGTCATCTTTCTATGCATAGATTAGGCAAGTTTTGTTTCTTACGTCACGACAAATTTTAAGCGTTTGTGGTCACGTGTTATTTAAAATGTTAACTTTCTTTGTTCGTTTATTAAAAAATTAATCGGTATTTCTTAAGAAAATTTACATAAAATGATCATTAAAAAGCATTATTTTTTTGGATTCCATCTACCCGCCACGTATTTTTAATACAGTCCAATTGGAATTAACCAAATGGATCGAACGAGAACAAAAAGAGAAATCTAATAGTTAAAAACTATATCAAGACCGACTAGAAAAATGTAGTTATTCCAGTTGACGTTTGTGAATGTTGGATTTATCCGGAACGCCCTGTGCATAAACTAGAAACAAAATTCTAAAATCCGTTTTTTTTAAGTTATGGTTTTTTATAATTATCATCATACATTAAAAACATACCCTATATATACATAATTTGTATTGTTGACGTTTGATAACGATAATATTCGTTTCTTAAGTTTCGTTAAACTACCTATTTTACAACAATGTAATCAAAATTTGCTATTTACAACAAACTAATATTGCAAGTCATAAATTTCCAACAAAATACTTTTTGCCTGAACACAACAAGATTATTAAATTCTTTCTCAAAGTCGCCACATAATTTCAAATTTACATTAATGAAGTTTGGAAGACATTAGAAATACGAAGTTATATCATAAAAATAAGGAAACATTTATAACTCTCCGAACAATGATAAATTTCAAATTATAATTAGATTCATTTCTCTTAACAATTTTCAAATAAATGAGATGTCCAACTTTCCTTAAAGATACTTAGGAGAAACGTTTGTTCTCTGAGAATAACGATTTATTGCCTAATTTTATTACAAAGTTTAGATTTATATTTAGGAACAAAATACGGGGCGTAGTTGTTTAATAAATGAGAACTTCTAATAGAAAATGTCTGTTAAACTTTAAGTTTTAGATAAAACCGATGTTAATGAATTAAATTGCTCTTGTACTAGATTTATTAATGGCATAATCTACAAAAGATAGTTCCCGCTTACGATTATCTTAAAATGATTCTCTTTGATTACGTATTTCCCACAAAGATTTTAAGTACCATGTGTTTGCAGCTTTATATATTTGCGAATAGTATTTAAGAGTTCTAATAAACATTCAATTTCTCTGCTTGTGATATTTTAAATTAGATACTTCATATACGTCAGAGGTCAGAACACCACAAAAAAATGGCAACGTTACTTTCCATTACATTTGTGTGCTGACTAAGTTCATATTATAAAGTAAACATTTGCCATTAAGAGAATAATTGAAATTAATTTCCTTTTTTTTGTATAAGGTTTACAGTTGTTACCATTATTACATTTGTTAATATCAGGGCACGTGAAGTTAAACACTTCTTACCGTCTATAAACGAAAACACTTCACCAGAATGTTTTAAAGGAAGATGTGGTGCTACAAGAGTGATAATTACTGATACATAGTTTGAAGTTGAGGTTAGATTAGTCCATCAAGAATAGGTAATAATATTTTTATACTATTGTAGAATCCAAAAGTGAGTCATTTTGTGTGTTATGAGTACGAACATTTCTAAAGTGACGTCACTTTTCGATTCTACAAAAGTTTTCTATTGACTGGAGGCTCACGGCTGATGGGTTTGTCTGCTTGAAGTTTAAGGTAACAAGACCTTGAAATAGTGATTCTTAAATTAATATACAGCCTGATCTTCTTATTTTACATGGAAGATGGTAATATAGTATTGAGTGATAAGGGGTTCCCAAAGTTTTACATGGTGCTGATTGAAAGTGCTAAATAGAGTATAGTGATTACGCCTTCATTCTTAGAGGGGCCTGCATTTCTTTCCACTGTAATTGAGGATACCTTCTCAATTGATAAAGTAAGAATTTAAATTTGTTTTATTACATACATGATACCTGTTTTACAGTGCACATATTGTAATGTTTTTATTTTCACACACGGGTTCTCTTCAGTTCTTGGATTTATTTAAAAATACAGTCCAACTCAGTCTAATTTATTTCCACAGTTTATGTTCACAGAATTTACAATTTATTCCTACTAAGCTATACGACCATTGAATACTCAATGAATCCATCGCCAGCTGTCCGTATTTATATATTTCTCTCAGAATTATTGTGGCAAGTCCACGAACCACCAGGAAACTTCTTTCATGTGTTCTGGAAACTTTAAGGGAATTCCCAGTAACGGCAGCGGTCGGCGTGTTGAGAGACAAAACATTTCGGATTCCCAGAAGTATCGGAATACATTCTCTTCCACGAATTGGTTGATGACCAATTACACCAGCTATCGGATGAACTCTCATAACAATATCATAAGTGTATTAATCAAACAGCAACCACCTATAATTGATGATACCAATAAGAGCAATAGACCAACAACGGTATATATAATTTAACATTTATTTCACTCAGTTCCATATGTTGAATGACTAATGCATTTTAACTTATACAGGTCACAGGTAGTGCAATCATATAGATATATGTATAGATTTGTATTGTAATTGTCAACAATTAAGGTTGATAAAGTACATGGATATAAAAGGAAGATTAGGTTCACTTAACCTCGAAATATATTAGATAATTAGATAATTTCTTCGTAAAAAACACTTCTTGTTGTTCGTATTTAGGTATTATTTTGTGCACGTGCAATTTTTCAAAGATTTTACCTACTCAATAGGTACCTACATACATAAGTACTTATTGTGTAATGTTATTTTGTAGAATAGTCTGGAGATGCTTTGATATTTAAAATATTTACCTAAATAATATTCCTATAATTTAATCTCTTATACTTGAAGTGGCCTCGTTATATATTTCCAGGATATTAAATAAGTGAATTAGGTTTGAAACTTTTATATTTTAATTAACGCATATCTTCCTTTGCAATTATATTTAAATCAAGAACTAAATCACACCTTAGGACTAATACCTGAATCGTAACGAAATAGTTACAATTATTTTAATTTGACTGAAATGTATGTACTTTCTTAAGAGTGACACCAACAAAGAGAAACCGAGACAGGGAGATAACGACAGACGGGTAGTATATTATTTCGTACTGCCACTCTTTTTTTTTATTATGCACTTATCTTAATAACTTTACGTGAAGACAATATTATTGCTCATTTTCAATTATAAGGGCATGATTGCAGTTAATTTTTACTTTTGTGGACATTTTAACTGAATTTTAACTGAAAGTGAGCACTGGTCGTACCATTTATATACAATTGTTAGGCATTTTATGGAGAGTACTGAGAAGAAAAAACTTAAAAAAAACAGCAAAGAAATTCTCAATCGATTTACAAAGAAAATAACCAAAATTATAGAAACCCGAAAGAAATCCAGGTAAGGGAAAATATTGAAGAACGAACATATTAGATAAACAGCAGGTATATGAGCAAGAACATCCCATTGAACCAATAAAAAAAGAGATGACATGACCACAGCAATCATTCAAAGTTACAATCTAATGCAACAGTTACTCATGAAATAATAAAGAAAATACTAAAATTTAGTTACTAAAAATAACAAAAATCAAACAGTTAACATTTCAGTTGAAAGTAAAATTCAAAAAGTGGAATGCAAAATCAACAATATCGGAAACCAATTGCAAATCTGTGATTCACCTTCAAGTCATGGTCAATTATCCTACCAATTGCAAATCTGTTATTCACCTTCAAGTCATGGTCATTATCCTCTTATAAAAGGTAGGTTAAAGCTTTTGCCAACAAATGAGAGTTTAGGGCTTTACTCTAGAAGTATTCCTTGACCGAAGTTAAGGCTGGGTATCTTTCAACTTCAGTAATAGTTCACTTCCGTTAATAAATACAACAATTTGTGGAACACTTGCAGTTATCTCAGATTGAAATTAGCGTTTGGTACAGCAAGCTCACCCAGAAGCACTAGAAGCATTTTTAGTGCAGTTGACCATCCAAAGCTGATTCAATAGTAATAGAGACACCAAAATACAGATAAGTTTGTAACATAAAAATGTATAAGGAAATATTTTCGTACTATGGAACGTAATGTTTTATGAATATGTCAAAACCAAGGGTGAGAGGAATTCCATGATATTATCAGTTACCTGAGGTAACCAATCAGGTTAAAGTCATTTTTAGCAGATTCTTATCAGTGATTTTAGTTATTTCAGCAGACCACATAGAGAAATGACACTGGAGACGAAAGTTTCGGACGCGAACACCATTTTAAGAGGAACTGCAAATGCATATATAGGCTGCGACAGCCTTTGCTATCCAGAGACAACATATTTAATACTAACCATATAATAGGTTACAAAGAGCTGCTATATCCATCGCCAAACCCAGAATTTAGATATCATTATTAATTTACAACGGCAGCTGCGAGCTATTACTATCGAATCACTGTTAATACCGTGTGAAGAAGCAGTATGACTGCGGTTATGTGAAGTTCACCTAAAGTCTTAATGGTAGAGATTAAAACACATTTCATGCAGATTACTGATCTACTAGGTCAAAGGAAGAATATAATTGCGCGTATCATCTAAATAAACAAATGAATTATAATTCACTATAGACACAATTATATCCTATTATTCCGAATATACAAATATATGACGTTTTTAAACAAAGCACTATTTGGAAAAAAGGCAAAAAAGTAATTACAACATTTAATTTTGAATTATTTGACAGTTAGTTTAATAGCCAAACGTAAATTGAAATATACTTGAAATTGATTTCAAATTTTGTCATTTAAAATAATTTCCAACTACTACGAAATGTCAAAAATACTATTTCACCTTTGTTGCAATGCATCTATTAATATTTACTAACCAACATTTAGGTTAATTGACCTATATCAAAGCTTCTCCAGACTATTCTTTAGAATAACTTGTTTAGACCAAACTTGAATAATGAAAGTACATGGGCGACGAAGCCTTGCTCTGGAGTTTGAAATTTCACCAATTAGCTATATGTAGAGATGACTACTTTTCACGCACCTACCATGAAATACATTAATTCCTATAAAATACTTATTATAATTATGGTATTTAGTACCTATATAAATTCACAAGATACTCAAATAAGATTTCATAAATAATAAATGTGTCACAGAAAGCAGACAAACCTGCTAACAAAACGATAATTTTTTGTTTATGCTCTTAAAGTCATATGACTTATATAATTACTCTAAGATCCATTATTAATGTACATTACACGCTACTACCAGAACTATATGTTCTAAAGTTCGATATTAAGAATTTTCAAAATAAGGTAAGGGGCTTTCAAGTATTACGTAAACACTATAGGGGGGCGGGGGTTCTTTGCTTTGCTTATTTTGATGACATGTGTGGTAACAGCTGTGATTACTTTTGCTAACAAACGGGGGGGGGGTAAATAATAATAATTGTAATAAATCTGCTTACGTAATATTTGAACGCTTCCTAATTATTCTTCGAAGTTTCCTTGGACTTCCATCGTCTTGAAATGATTGATCTCACAACGTTTCAATAGCTTTGGATCTGCTATCATCATCAGGTGAATGATGGGAAATTCAGATTACCCGTCGTATTTATACCCTTAACCGGTCATGCTCATTGGGTGGCTTAATTCCCTGTCTCGTCGAATCGGCGTAGCCGGCAGTAGCCCAAGAAGAGGTCTCGAAACGTTTTTAATTTGGACGCTGAGATCGCTGATTATACTCTCAGTAGTGATTATGTATGCCGTCTGGATGAATTTTCTTTTATACCTTGTGAATTACCCGTGCATGGTCCCAGTTGATGTTGTGGTGTTCGGTCCATGCGTGATTAGCTAATCCAGACTATGTTAGCTCTCCCCTTTGAGTAGCTATGCTGTGCTCCTTAACCCTGGTGTCAAGTTCTCGCTTAGTCTCCCCAATGTAGAGATTGCCAATTCACATAGTATGCTGTATATACAGTGTTTTGGTACTGCAGTATTATCCGGCTTTGTTTTTGTTCTCATGCTCCTCAAGGTGTTGTTGCTCTTGAAAACCATTTTGATACCATATCCGTGTCCAATACGTCTAAGTTTTTCCGACAAGCTTTTGGTGTATGGTAGTACTACGGTTGCTATCGTGGTTTCATCTACCTGGCTATCCGTTCGTCAAATGGTCTTCTCTAAGTTTTACTTGCTCTTCTTTGAGGCCTCTTGTGAGCTGCAGACATTTTTGGTTCTATGGATTAGTGTTTTGATGATGCCAGTTTTCGTTGTTGATGAGTGAATAGAATTGTAGTGTAAATATATCCCTTTATGTGTTGCCTTCCTGTAGACTGTTTTTTTGATTCTAGCCCTAGTCCTTTGGCACTTCACATCAAGAAATGGTAGGCAGCCACTCTCTTCCCTCTTCATGGTAAATCTGATGCAAGGTTGTGATCGGTATAGATGGTCCAGAAATGCCTGTAGTTCTCTCACTCTCCGTGTTGCCAAATGATGAAGGTGTCGTCGACATATCTTAACCAGAGTTTTGGTTGCTGATTTTACGACATTTTATATGGGTGTTTGAATTGCTTATGACTTTTATTTTCCTAAATTAACTAATATCAATATCTACAGAAAAATTTAAAATCCCCAGATTACCATTTTCAACTATAACTATAGTTATAACATTAACTATATTTAATTAAGTAGGTATATAACAACCAAACCCTTATTTAATGTAAGGATTTACATATTCGAGAATAATAACTTTAAAAATTGTAATAATAATAAAAATATTTTAGTTGACAACATGTACCTCAGTTTAACTCTACAAAAACTCTGGAGCTCAGTTTTCTTTGGAAACTTGTTGCAAATTAAAAATATTGATACTAGTGCATCAGAACAATTCAAGATCGAATTCCCAGTACAATGTTAGTATGTGTCACGGCATAAAGGTTTCTTCACTTTATATACTTTTGTTGTGTCTTCATGAACAGACTTTCTCTAAGAATCCAAATTCTTCTGTTAACAATCTACTCAGCAATTATGATAAAGAATTGATTTCTACATGCAATACAATAAAATAGTAGAATATTATACATGTGCTACTCAATATCTATGTATAAATAGGCAAAGACAAAACGATTAGGTACCATTTTCTCCTCTCTCTCTCTCATCCGATTTTCTTCATTTTTGTTTTGTTTAGTAGCTACTGACGACTTTCAGGGCATAATGCTAATATTAATTTTTAATATTGGTTCATTTATTAAATAAAATATAATAAAAATTCGTTAATTATTGTCAACGCCAAATAACTGATAGTGCCGCCAGTCGGTCAAAACTCAAACATTGAGTAATTATATATGGAGGAAGCGATCGTTACATATATTGTTAGAGCATGTACTTTTGGAAGTGGCATGCAAGCGTTGTTATTGTTTAGTGGTAAAATAGTCAATGTAGTAGAATGTATTGAATATTTAAGTTCACTTAGGGTTGTTGGTCCTCTCTTTTCTTTAATAATCCTCAACTTGATTGAAACCGCAAATGATGAAAACTTTTAGGTTGCAAAGAACAATCTTCCAATTATTATATCGAAAATTTTGCCAGGGGCGGTTCCAGCCAAACATGTGGGAGGTCATTCATTTGTCAAAAATATTTCGAATACCGGTATTTGATTACATTTTTATTTTCATTTTATTTCAGTAGATTTGTCAATATGAGTGAACAATTTTGGTCATTACATCTACTTCTCCGATTTCTCCACTACTCTGTTTCTTATAAAAATATACTTTTTACTTCATGAAATAGGTTCGAATTTCAACCATTGGGCGATCACTAATAATCATAAACGAAATAGGTACCTAACATTTGTTCAAAACGGACTAGCTACCAAAGTTAAAATTTACTCATGCGTCTTATATTGTCAAATCACACTACAGGATTGCGATTAAAAGAGTAACATTTCTAAAAAATGCAGAACAAAATAAATAATATGGTTTTTATAAATGTTTCTTACATGTATAGGTATGGGAAACAGAAAAACATCATAATTCATCTTACGTAATTTATAGATGTCCCCTAATTGTGAAATCTCTAATTTAAAGCATTTCAAACAGAGAATTAGACTGTTTATTAGAACATAAAGCAAATTTTGTACTGATATTGTATATTAATTGGATGTTACATTTGTTTGTAGAAGAGATAAATATAATATATAACCTGGTTACTGTTTCTTACCCAGAAAAGTAAAATATTCATAATTCAAATTCAAGGAAGTGTCGGAACGAACTCTCGGATAAACCCAAATTCTTGCATTTCACTACCATACTAACCTATTTTGTTATTTGTAAGTGTGGGCTTCAGTTAAAAAGCCTTGGCTTTTAATGTTCAACGAAATATACGACAATCCACTGTTCCTCTTCTTAGCTGCAAATCTACTAAGCCAAAAATCAAGCCTCAATCAAGAAACCATAAAAATACAAACTAGAGATGCCACAAAATCAAGCCTCAAGTAAAAAAATAGTATAATTTACGTTGATTATAATTAACCTCGACGGTAGGGCAGAACTCTTGACCAAATTATACTGTCTAACACCAGATAGGAAATTAATGCACACCAGAAAATGCTTTCAAATAAAATCTACTTTAAACAGCAACTCAAGTAATAAACAGAAACATTTTGTTTATCTCCAAAATATTGAATTCCGTATTTAGTCTATTAGAAACCTTATTACTTCAAAGTTTCAAAAGCCTCCATTGGTTTTGCGTGAATAGAATGTCTTTCTCTTCGCTAAGTTATAAGTGAATTTCCTAGTTACACATTTTAGCGACAGACGACATTGTCTTCAAACGTTTATCTTTCCCTTCTTAATTGTCTAGTAAGAACAATGGTGGAGATCCTTAATTGCATATTATATATTAAATTCAGGAAAACGACGCATAAAAAAGAATACTCAACAAAGACGAATATTACAAGATACTGGCTTTTTGTGTTAGTTTTGTTCTTGCTCTTGCAATTTATCGTAATTTCGTGGTCTGTGTTTGTTTATTAGCAAAGATTACTCATTTTTACACTGAATCATGCAGATAATTTTTTTAAAGAGTAGTGAGAATAACTACTTCATGTTTAAGCACTTGTTTGGAATAACACGACATAAACTTGTTGAAACTTCTGTATATTTCCAACGGTTTCGGGGTCTAGGTATCATCAAATCTCAGTTTCCGACCTCAATAAATTTAAGGAAGAAAAGAGGTTTATAACAAAAGTGTTTTCGGCCAACTATTTTCCCAAAAATATTAATAAGGAGTTAAGCAAAACTTTGGAACATCAGAGTTTCTTTGATTTTTAGTGAATATACTATCTTATAACAACGTCGCACATGAAACTCTGAAGATAACTCTTTAAAATTCTTCCAATTTAAAAGAAATTTTTTTTATTTCACATGATCTATTGAAGTTTTTAGTGCTACCCTCTATATATTGTTACGAGAATTCATCCGACAGCTGGTGCAACGGCCATCAACCAATTCGTGGAATGGACATTATTCCGATAAATTCTGGGAATCCGAAATGTTTGTCTCTCAACAAGCGGAACGCTGCCGTTACTGGGAATTCCCTTAAAGCTTCCACAACATGAAAGAGTTTCCCGATGAATCGTGGACGTACTAGACAATTCCAAGATAAATATATAAATAAGAACAGCTGGCGATAGGATTCATTCCATTTTCGTCGGTCGTATTGTACAGTTGAGATAAAATGTAAATAGTAGTTTCTCTGAATATAAATTGTGTTAAAGTAGTGGAAATAAATTAGAGTGAGTTGGCCTGTGTTTTTAAATAAATCCAAGAACTGAACCTGAGTGTGAAAATAAAAACATTACAATATCAAAAATAAATTAAAATTAAATTATCTTAGTGTGGCTAAAATCTTTTTTGATGCCTAAAAAATTGTCACTTTTCATGCGAAAACAGTACAAATTTGTAAAAAAATAACTTATTTATTAACGTAACACTATTTTATTATAAGAAAAATAAAATATAAGTGTATATTAGTTTTAAGCAAATTTAGGTAACAATGTTGTCCTTTTTAGTAACGCAGTTGTTTTGCATACAAAATCTCATGTCATAAAGGGCTATCTCTCGTACTTTTTCATTGATGGCGTTATACTGAATATGGAACTTTATTAGGATTGTAATTGCACTTTTTTATTTAAAGTGTTTAAAAATAAAAATATTGACATTGTGTCCTCAACAAATCTTAACTATCCTGCATTACTATCTGAACAAATCTTTAAAATAACTGTATTAAAAATTGATGTACCTCATTTAGTTCACGTAGTAGTATTTACTCACTGGTAGTAACTATCAAAAGGAACAGTGCCCTTTGCAGAAGAAAAATAATCTAGACAAATAAGTCTCTTTACAGTCATCTGAGGAGGTAAGTGTGTTCATTGGGTTACCTCTGAATTACCCCTGCCGAAAGCTAAGTATAAAGATATTAGTATTATTATTATTCTCATACACAGATGTTTAGGTATAGATTTGGAGAATGACATAATATTTATTTTTTATTTTCCCTTTCAGTGCACATTTACAAAATAATAAAATATTTACTACTGCGTTACTGCTACACTGCGTTACTAGAAAAACAACAAATTATGGTGATCATACCGACTTCCACACCATTCAGGAACCTCAACTTCACCTAGATCTAGTAACCGAAAAATAAATGTAATAATTACAAAAAGAGATATCAAAAAACTAAAAAGTTAACCAAAGTGCAGGATGATAAGTTTGGAGAGTAATGGAAGCAAGTGTCGTTATACATAAGCGGTCCGAGAGGGCTCATAGAAGTCATGACCCTTCCTTCCTTACCCCTACCCAAATCGTACAAGACAATTTGTTGAAGATCTTGAGAGAATTATAAAAATTAAATAAAAAAAGAGGTATTCAAAATAATTTTGAGAAATGCGTTTCTCCCCCAAAATTTTTGGCCAGGACCGTTCCTAGCCGTACTAAGAATAACTTACTACAATAAGGTTTATTCCTCATCCGCCAGCTCTAAGGTATCATATGTTTTTCATATTTTAGTTTGGAATTCAAATTTGTTGTAATGTAACATTTTATTATCCACACTGCAAAAATATAATTCAACATCAATTGTTTTTCAACTACCTGGTATATAAAACTGTTCATGGTCCACTCAATCTATGTTTTTGAAAGCCCCCTTATTTCAACCCCATATATATATATATAATATATATATATATATATATATATATATATATATATGCAGCTACTTAGAGGCCACCTAATTTACCTTTTTTAAGATTTCTTAAATACATGTAATTCTATGCTGCTCTAAGTTTTACATATCCTATATATGAAACACCCTGCAAAATTACATTATCAGTTGATTTTCTTTTAAAGCGAAACATATATGGAACATGTTTCCATATTCCGAATTTTGAATAAAAGCTAAGCTGATGCAAGTATCTAAAATTTCGTGCATGGGGTGGAACCAATTGCCTAATAGTGTATTACCGAACATGGTAGTAGTTTTTTCCCTTTATCTACCGTTTCTGTCAATGTAGGGACATAAAATGTATATTAGATTTTAAGTCAAACTATAAGCTTTGCAACAAAAAACGATTCAGCAAAAACAGTTCAATAGTTATTACGCGAGGAGAAAACAAACAAACAAACAGGCAACTACAATTTTATAGTAGTGTAGACTAACAGCAGTACTGTAGTTAATGAAGCTTAAATTTCAATGAAAGTCCCGGTTGTTTAATTTTTTGATCATTTCCTGTATAAATTGCCAAAAATATGGAGGAGTCATTAAAAACATCGCAACAAATGTCAGTACGTTATAGATTAACTATGGCCATGCTACTTCGACAAAAGATCATTAACAAATATATTTTTAAATTTCCATAATTTTCCAACAAATCGCAGTTCAACTTAAGTTTTTGACCCAGCTAGCCGTCAGTAAAGTAAAGTAAAGTAAATTCTGAATTACTTAATTTGTCATTGTGAACTTTCTAAATTTTCTTGTTGAGTTGTGTAATGTTTTATTTCCATTTAAACTGGTACTGATTTAAACCCTGAAACGTTTTTAGTATTCGAAATATACATAGTTTCTAGCAATTGTGATGTTATTCCCAAAAAATCAGTAAAATACAAACCAGAGATACTACAACTTCCTTTCAGAAAACAACTAGAATAGAGAGGATTGTTAAGTGGGAATGGAACATTATGGGGGCAAAA